>JAVTVY010033567.1:0-141839 GCA_036873755.1 Hanleya hanleyi
TGACAACATCGAACATTTTCTGCACGAGCCCATAAATGTTCCTAGCGATCTCTTACAGGACGCCCATCCAGCGAGTGACATCTATCGGCGCCATTGGTCCATGAAACGGCAATGTTTCAACCGTCATCGCCCTATTCAAGATATCTACAATTTCCGACTGACCGACCTCGCCCGTCTACGTAGCTACGTGGAAGCCATCTTCAACGGCCAAACTACGGCCTTCAAATTGAATCTGGCGTTTGGTTATGTGCTGCAGCATAAGGAGACAGTGCAAGTCCGATACTTTTACCCGAGCAGTAACATCCAGGTATTTGACCAACCGTTTACCATCATTAACCGGGTGTCGCTAGAGACGATGCTGGAGAAACTGGACACCGTGGATCCCTTGGAATGGGCCCAACAACAACGCCCCAACACCAAGTGGACAGCGGAGAGTGTGACCAATGTTACGTTTTTCGTTACCAAGCTGACCGACCCCCTCGGCTGAATGCGTCAACCGTGCACTGATGAATACCATAACATGCCGTACATACTCTATATGTCTACATGCTGATCGTTGACTTGAGCTCAGTAAACACTTGTACCTAATGTGACGGTGCGTTAAATAATAAAACATGGTGTTTGATATTTCAATTTGTTTTGCTGTGAACATACTAAACATGCCCAGGGCGGCTCCCCAGCCTGGGTATGATGTAACATTGGGGATAATAAACTGTATGAACATTGCTGAACTTGTTATTCACGACAACGGCTATCCGATTGTATAATACAGAACATATATTGTATAATACAGGACATATATGGTACAATACAGGACAGATATGGTATAATACAGCACAGATTTGGTATAATACAGGACATATACTGTATAATACAGCACAGATTTGGTATAATACAGAACATATATTGTATAATACAGCATAGATTAGGTATAATACAGGACAGATACTGTATAACACAGCACAGATTTGGTATAATACAGAACATATATTGTATAATACAGGACAAATATGGTACAAAACAGGACAGATTTGGTATAATACAGGACAGATATTGTATAACACAGGACAGATACTGCATAATACAGCACAGATATGGTATAATTCAGGACAGATATGGTATAATACAGCACAGATATGGTATAACAGGGCAAATATTGTATAATACAGCACAGATTTGGTATAATACAGGACATATATGGTACAATACAGGACAGATATGGTATAATGCAGCACAGATATGGTATAATAGAGGAGAAATATTGTACAATACAGAGCAGATATGGTATAATACAGAACATATATGGTACAATACAGGACAGATTTGGTATAATACAGAACATATATTGCAGAATACTTGACAGATATTGTATAATACAGGAGATATATTGTATAATAGAGCACAGATATGGTGTAACACAGGGCAGATATTGTATAATACAGCACAGATTTGGTATAATACAGCACAGATTTGGTATAATACAGGACAGATACTGTATAATACATGGCAGATTTGGTATAATACAGGACATATATGGTATAATAGAGGACAAATATGGCACAATACAGGACAGATTTGGTATAATACAGGACAGATATTGTATAACATAGGACAGGTATGGTATAATACAGGACATATATGGTATAATGCAGGACAGAGGTGGTATAACACAACAAAGATATGGTATAATGCGTGACAGATATGGATGGTCCATCTCTACACCAAATACCTTCCTTCACTGCCCCAAAATGCCTATTTTCGCCACTACTCGTACTGATGACGTCACCGATGACGTCACAGATGATATGGACATCCCTCAAATCGGGATGTACACCCCGAGAGCTACAAGATAACACCTCCCACGACACAATCGGACCAAGGATGGTATCTCTCTACCCCAAACACACCTCCACCCACCCCCAAAGTGGCCACTTTACTTACTCCACCCAACTGCGCATGCGCAGATTGACGCGACACTTAAAACACGCCATTCTGACTCTACCCCACACAAGCTTCACTTTGACACATTGCACGACCCATTTGGATCCATAGTGGTCCATCTCGACCCCAAACACCCCCCCCCACATACCCCTCCCCCAAAAAATGCCTGCTTTCTATACTACGGCCAGACTGTGCATGCGCAGACTATTGAACACGGACGAACCATTAGTCGATACATTACAAGCTCCACGAGAGCTTCAAAATAAGACCTCATACGACACCATAGGACCATTAGGGGCTCACCTAGACCCCAACACGTTCACCCAGTATGGGCCTATACCCCCATTGCCAGTATGGAGCTATATGGGCCTACCCAGGCCCCGGTGAACTTTTTCCAAAAATTTCATCGTTTCACTTCGAAACCTTCCCATCGTGTTCTAAATGACGAGACGTGAAAAACAAATCCAAACAACCAATATCACAATGAACGTGTGTGAATTTCCCAGGTTGAACCTATACCCCCATATAGCCAGTATGGAGCTATATGGACCTACACAGGCCTCGGTGAACTTTTCGAAAAATTTCAGCGTTTCGCTCGGGGACCCTTCCCATCGTGTTCTAAATGACGAGACGAGAAAAACAAATTCAAACAACCCATATCACAATGAACGTGTGTGAATTTCCCAGGTTGAACCTATACCCCCATATAGCCAGTATGGAGCTATATGGACCTACACAGGCCTCCGTGAACTTTTCGAAAAATTTCACCGTTTCGCTCGGGGACCGTTCCCATCGTGTTCTAAATGACGAGACGAGAAAAACAAAATCCAAACAACCCATATCACAATGAACAGGGGCGTCACTAGAATTTCAAACAGGGGGGTGCGAATCTAGCGAAAGTTCATAAGGGGGTCGACTATCACAGCCCAACAGGCGAGGGTCCAGGGGCCGCCTAGGCCCCGGAAGCTCCGAGGTCCTAGATCGCCGGAGATGCGTTCTAAGCGTTTTCCCGGATATAAATCTGACCATAATGTATGAAGATTTATGGTTCTATTTTCACGTTTGTTTCGCATAAATTATAAGCACACATCGATGTGAAAAAAATCACACACCATGCCTGAATCCATTTGACTTTCTAGTTCTATTTAATACATACAAAACGATGACCTTTACGCCATGGAACATTAGAAACCAATACGCGTACGAATATGATTGATTTACACAAAGATAAGATAAGCGAATCCTGTTAGACCAACAGGTGAGAGTAGTATACAAGGAGTCAATTGAGTCAATAGCGCTTCACTGCGCATGCGCAGAACTTGTATTGACGTCATAAGTGTGTATGTGCGCATGCGTGATGGCTGTGTGGTGGGAGGTGGGTACAAGATGGCGGCCTGTGTGGGTGTGTGGTGGGAGGTGGGTACAAGATGGCGGCCGTGTTTTAGTGTGGTGGGAGGTGGGTAGCCGCCATCTTGTACCCACCTCCCACCACATTTGGCGTGTGGTGGGAGGTGGGTATCCGCCATTTTGTACCCACCTCCCACCACCCTGGCGCTGTGCGCATGCGTGATGGATGTGTGGTGGGAGGTGGGACCAAGATGGCGGCTTGGTTTGAGGGTGGTGGGAGGTGGGTAGCCGCCATTTTGTACCCACCTCCCACCACATGATTGGAGGGTGGTGGGAGGTGGGTACAAGATGGCGGCCTGTAGAAAAACGTATAAAATGAGTCGATTTTTAGGCAAAGGGGTGTATTCATTGCACTACCTTTGCGTAGCACTGTGACTTACCTGACCTGACCAGCCTCCCTGTCTGCCTACCTGCCTGCCTGCCTGCCTGCCTGCTTGCTTCACCTGTAGTCAGTCATCCAGCCTGCTTGCTTGTTTTGTATGAGCTGTGAACCTTTTACTTTTTTCACTTTTACCAGTGCAAATTCACCAGACTTTTACACGGTAGCAGTTACTCACCAGCCTGAGCCCATATTCATGATGAATTCAGCCGACCTAGTCACGCTTCAAAAGAACCGTCCTCGCCTCGTTGATGAGATGGAGCATGTGGCTGAACTATGTGATTTCCTTATGCAGGAAAGCATACTTCTGAAACAGGGTGTCGAAGATATCATGGCGGAGAACACTCCTTCACGACAAAACAGAGCTCTCATCGACGGTCTACTGCGCCGTGGTTCCAATGCATTTCCAGCCTTCGTGGAGGGGTTGAAGATCACGAGAAATGACGAGCTAGCCGATCTACTTGAAATTCCCCTTGTAGATGATGATATCTTAGTGATGGACACTACCGAAGAGCGTACAGCTAGCAAACGTACGCACACTAGCCCAGAGAGTGCATCTGTGAAACGTGCTGGACGACCCAAACGCCCCCGACTAACACCGTTAGAAATACCTGTGATTGAGCAGCCAGTAGTACCCCAGCAAGTGAAACAAGAGGTAGAACTTCCTATGTCTGTCCAGGAGATCAACAACCTTATCCAAGAGGCTTACCAGGCAGCTCACACAGACATTTGGGAGCTCTCACCCTATTTAACTGTGAGTGTGAAAGACGAAGAAGTGCATTTTAATGCAGCGGGCTTTAACGACAGACCCGGTAAGCATATTACCATGAACTTAGACACCTGGCAAAAACTGGAGACCCTTGATTACGCCATCGATGCGGTTATTCGCGACCAGGGGAATGACGAAGCGAAATTTCAAGTGGGTGAGGACCTCTTTGTGAGTTGTGCCTATTTCAACGACCAGCTCCTGGTGCATATTCGAAAATGGCGAATGCGGTTAGATACGCAAGAGCTTGTTGCTTGTCCTCAGGGTGTCACCTTGAAATTAACGGCCTGGCGGAAGTTGCAGAGTCTTGCCAGTACAATTCGTCAAGCTCTGACCTACCAGGTGTCTCACTATATTTATCAGAAGTACATCGACACAGTCCTGGATCTGATCAGACCTCAAATTCCACAGAACACTAGTGTACCCACATACGCACTGATCACTGAGGCACTACAGGCTGTGACCGAGGCGCAAATTGCTCTGGCAGTGGTAGCGGCCTGCCCTCCCAAAATTCCACGTGAAGAGATTATTACGTACATCTATGTGCACCAGGGACGGAAAGATGATGATGAATTCAAACAAGTCTTGTTGACGAACTATTGAGGACAAGTGTTGAAAAAACATTTACCATACACATTTATTGATCTTGAGAGCGTATAATTGTATTAAAAATTCAGAGTTTTTTTTTTTACTGTTAATTGTATTAAAAAATTCAATACTCAGATATAATTGTATTAAAATTCAATACCCTTGTGAATACGTTCATTCTGTGTTAATAAAAATAGTAGAAAATTAAAAAAAAATGCTTGTTAGTGTTCATTCTATTGCTTGTTAGTGTTTATTCTTTTTTTAAATTGCGCACAAGGCCGATATGTCAACCCCACACCCAGTCCATTAGATGCCCCTTCACATAAGCTTCACATTGATACCTTACTCGACCCCATTGGTCCACTAGGGGCTCTCCTAGCTCCAAAAAGGCTATTTTCATACCCTTCGGCCGCCGCGCATGCGCAGAATCACCCTAATTCAACCCCACACCCAGCCCATCAGATGCCCCTTCACCTAAGCTTCACTTTGATACCTTACTCGACCCCATTGGTCCATTAGGGGCTCTCCTAGCTCCAAAAAGGCTATTTTCATACCCTTCGGCCGCCGCGCATGCGCAGAAGGCCGATATGTCAACCCCACACCCAGCCCATTAGATGCTCCTTCACCTAAGCTTCAATTTGATACCTTACTCGACCCCATTGGTCCATTAGGGGCTCTCCCAGCTCCAAAACGTCTATTTCCATACCTTTCGGCCACCGCGCATGCGCAGAATGCCGATAGTTCAATCCCACACCCAGCCCATTAAATGCCCCTTCACATAAGCTTCAATTTGATACCTCACTCGACCCCATTGGTCCATTTTTAAAGAAAAAATTGGGGCTATTCCATCAACCTTGCTTACCCCTTGTCCCCCCTCCAATTTCCCCTTTTCACCCTTTTTTTTCAATAATTTCAATTTTTAATTGTTAAAAAAACATAGAAAATGAAAAAGATTTTTTTTGGCTCCATGAATCTTTTTTTCCTTTTTTATTAAATTTTAAAAGAATTTTTTTTGGCTATTCCATTTCCCTCCCCCCCTCCCCTTGTCCCCCCCACTCCAATTTTCCCCTTTTTTTTCAATAATTTCAAAAAAATGGTAAAAAAAATTTTTTTTAAATTTTTCTTTGGGGAGTAGCATGATGGGAGTTGGTGTTAATTTTTGTGCTTTTTTGATAGAAGTTCCTCTTCCGGAAAGATGGGTTGGCCCTGAAAAGGGACTTTGAAAGTGTTACACGACACTTATGCGCGGTATATTCTCTTTATCCCACCTATATGCTTCCTGCATATGGGGCATTTTATTTTGAGATGCTCCTCCCCGGCGTCAACGCAGCGGCACATGGCTCCATCACACGACAGTGTGACCCAACAATCTTTGCACAGGCACAGATGTCCACACGGTAGTACAGCGTACTGGCTTTCCTCATATGTACAGATACTACATCGTGTTTTTTTTTCTTCTATATGTCGTTCTTTCTTCTGTCTGGAAATCTCCGCCTCCATCACATTCATGTCTTTCCGCATGGCGTTAATCCGTTCGTTGAGGCGGATTACCTCGGCTTCGTGGAGGCATGGTTGTGGTGTTTCGGCAGTCAAAGTCGTTGGAGTTTCGCCAGGCGACGTTATTGCAAGTTTATTGCTATTTAACCATCCACGGTCTTCAGCCGAAGTCGTTATACTGGGAGTTTCGGCAGGCGACGTCATTGTTGTAGTTGTTGGAGGTCTATTATTTAACCATGGAAGCTCGCCGTCTTGTTCTCCATCCGTGATATCATTGTCGTCGTTTTCTTCTTGTTCTTCTATGGCTTCCATTCTGCTTATTTCTTGGTCCTGTTGTTGACTTAGCATTTGCAACCGTCTATCCTCTTCTGCTCTTACATCTCGCCGGAGTTGTTCCGCAAGTTCTTCTGTACTGCGTCTTAACGTGGATTCGTCTTCAAGAACCCTCTGAAAACTTGTGATTATCGTAATTCCACCATCTTCTTCACTGCTAACCATCTCTCTGTGTTCTGTAGCAGCAGCAGCAGCATTTCTAGGATCTCTAGCGGGATGGTGGGTGAACAGGGGTCGTCTTCTTGAACTCATGATTTGTATTTGTGAATAAATGTCAATATACACGTTATTTATAGTCTAGTCGGCTGTGGGTGGTGGGAGGTGGGTACAACATGGCGGTATGTGTGTGTGTGTGGTGGGAGGTGGGTAGCCGCCATCTTGTACCCACCTCCCACCACATGGCGTGTGGTGGGAGGTGGGTACAAAATGGCGGCCGGTGTCAGTCAGTGCAAGAATATATGCTGGCCCACTGTATAGTGCTGTGTTACCATTGCCCAAGCATTAAAAATTTCCTATTATTTTTTCGATAAATCCGTTACAATTTTCAGGGAACTATTATAAGACTGTAACCCATAGTCTACACGTATTTTTAGCCAGGAAAATCAATTTATTTCCAATGTACCTGGTTTTTCATACTACCGTACACTAACCTTATGGGTTTAAAATCACTAAAAATTAATAAAATAACGGCATAGTGTAGCGTTAGGCTGTTAAATTTTTTGAAATACTATACACTGAATTGCCTGAGTTCAACTTGCAATAAAATTATATGTGCATTGAGAGTTATTGTAAAAACACAGCCGTTTAAAATTGAAAAAGAAACACAGATATTTTGTCAGCGTCGTAAAATATATATCACACAGCTAGAGTGCTTTCGCTACGGTCCGCGTGTTATACTATAAATAGCGCAGTATTTTTTTTTAATTATTCACAATTAATCTGAGTACCCAGTCATGGAGCCACCACCCCTGGCTGAAATCATGGATATTGACACATCAGACTTGTTCACAAATGATGATAATCAAGTCCAACCCGTCGGCAATATCATTAATTTGGTACATGAGGACCCCTGGTTAGAAGATATAATGAAAGAATTATTTCCACCACCACCTCCACCCGGGAACTACCCTGCGCCAACTACAGTCCATTGTGAAGACCC
This sequence comes from Hanleya hanleyi, assembly GCA_036873755.1. Taxonomy (NCBI): domain Eukaryota; kingdom Metazoa; phylum Mollusca; class Polyplacophora; order Lepidopleurida; family Hanleyidae; genus Hanleya; species Hanleya hanleyi. The sequence goes on from JAVTVY010033567.1 coordinate 8,071, forward strand.
TCCTCCAGAAACATCAGAGCTGAATAACTTCTTCGTCCATGCAGCCACACCGGATGTTACCCCAGACGTATACCAATGTTTTGACGATATCGACTGCATGTTAGAAAGGGTGTTGAAACCACTACAAGCTAAAGAAGAAGACGAAACGGCACAAGATGGAACCGATGATACAGAAGAAGGCCAAGATGACAAGGCGGAGAGCAGGGAAGACTCAAGAAAAACAGAGAGAAAACATTTAACAAAGAAGAGGGTAGACGCAAGAAAAAACAGAAAAGATGTCAGGATGAATAGAAATAGGCAACAGGACAGGAAATACAGAAAAGATGCAAGGCCAAAGAGAATAAGAGAGAGGAAAATAAGCCAAAACAAAATCCAAAACAAAATCCAAGACGAGGTGTATTATGTTTGGGCGATAACAACAAGAACATTAGGATGTAACACAGAACGTCAAAGCGCTTTATATTTACCCTGCGTGGAATGCAGTAACCAATTCGCGAAATTTGCGATCGCCCCTTGTGGACACCAGGCCTTATGTGAAAGTTGCATTCATCGTCGGGCCCAAATACCAACATGTGCAGCGGCCAATAAACCCCTAGACTGTGAATTACTGCCCTTGACATGTCCCGTCTGCGCTGATAGAAGACAGGCCCTCTCAACGATGTAATGGCTATATTACATATAACAACGGTTATTTTTATAACCAACCATCTTTTCCGAAAGGGAACTTCTAACCACGCACAAAAATTAACACGAGATCACACACATATATCCCTGTGTTCGTTCAAATAAATTCCCGTTATCATTCGGGTGTTATAACTTTTATCAAAATAAATTTCAACCCGTTATTATTCGGGTTGTAATATATTAAAATAAAAAAATTAAATTTTAGTCCGTTATCGTTCGGACAATTAATTAATGGGGGGAGAGAAAAAATTCTGTGTTTTTAATAGAGAGATCAGTCCTCACAAGGACTCTTTGATATCGGACAGGGGTTGTTTATTTTTTGGTGATGCATTGCTAATAAAAAATAAAAAATATAGGGAGTGGGGCTGTATGCTTTGAAATTGATGTGCCAGTTAGAAGTCCTCTTTCGAAGGATTTGTTCGCCCTTAAAAGGACGTTTATTATTTTTTTCTCCCTGTTTTTATTCAGGGTGGGGAGTGGCTTACTCCCCCATCTCACTTACGGAGAAGTACCGGTGAGGCTGGAGGGTGTACAGATGTTGTATTTCTTCATCGTCATCGTTGTCATCCAAATAAATGGGCATTCCATCTAAAAATGTGGCCGGTGCTATGATGGTGGTGTTGGGTGGTTCCTCAAACACAGGGGCTGGCAGGTCCTGCAGGGGGAAGGGTGGCGGTGGTGATGAGGATGGCTCTTGCGGCTTGACCGCCAGCACCGGAGGAGGGGTGGCGTGCATGGTTTCCTTCATGGTCCGCTGCAATAGGTCGAACCACCCCTCCTCATTGATGGTAGTTCGAGCTGCATTTAACAGTTCCCGAACATTGTCGGCGGTGCTGGTTTCCCTGGCTCCTACTCCCCCCAGCAGCATGGCCTGCCAGCCCGAAAATTCCCGCAGCCAAAACGTCTTGATCTCACGGACCATCGTTCTTTTTTTACGCCTTGATAACTGCGGTACTGCTTGTCTCATCTCTCTGAGCATCGCTCTTCTCCTCCTTCTCGACAGTGTTGGTACTTCTTCATGCTCGGTGGTGGTGGTCGTTGACATCTTTGCTGCTTCTTCCATCTCTGTATTCTCTGTTTGTTCTAGCATGTCAAAAATTTTTGAATGAGCCGATTCAAGCGAGGGCACTATATATAGACATGGCGCGGACCTCGGCGAAACCGGTCTCATTCTGGGCAACGTGAAATTCGGCGTGTGTTTCTTTCCCATTTATAAACGACTGTTATTTGACAATACATGTCAATGCCCGTAGAAATTTTATTTCCAATTAAACTCAGATAATTCATGGTATAGTATTTAAAATTTTAGCCCCCTAGCGCTCGACTACGCCGTTATTTAATGATTTTTAGCTAATTTTACTCGCCTAATGTTAAAGTACGATAGTAGGAAAAATCCTCTACACTGAAAATAAATTGATTTTCCTGGCTAAATATACGTCAACATTATCACTTACAATCTTATACTAGCTCGGTGAAAATTCCAGCGCGTTTATCGAAAGAGAACTCTAGAAAATGATGAAAACAGACCCTTCATTTCACCGCAAGAAAACACAATCTACGCAGTTCTGATTCAAATTTGGTGTCAAAACAGAGTTGCGTCCCATTTTTTTACACCAAACAAATGGCACCCCGTTTTGTTCCGATTCATGCTATTACGTAATTTATTAAATGTGTTTGTCGTATGAATTACATTGTTTTATTGAAGTAGATGCAAGAAGAGGATGTTGGCTACCTATTTCAGTAATTGTTTTATTGAATTAACGTTTCCTTAAATTTATAAGCTGTGTCAAAAGGATTGGGCACACAGTTTAGCATTGAAGAAATACCTTGACGTACGTATAGCATTTATTACCTATATAGTATGGCTTTGCAAGTATCGGGTTTTGCTATTTCAGAGCACTATGGATTGTTCGGGTAATTATAATGACTTGATATTATATCTCAGCAATGATATTATTTTATTTTTATCATGTTAATTAATCAAGAATATCAATTTATGCACTCTGGGAGCGTCTACAAAAAAATTGCATTGTTAATTTAATTATTTTCTCAGGGTATGAATTTTTTTATTTACAATTTTTTATTTTACAATGTATGGCTTTGCAAGTATCGGGTTTGGCTATTTCAGAGCACTATGGATTGTTCGGGTAATTATAATGACTTGATATTATATCTCAGCAATGATATTATTTTATTTTTATCATATTATTACTCAAGAATATTAATTTATGCACTCTGGGAGCGTCTACAAAAAATTGCATTGTTAATTTAATTATTTTCTCAGGGTACGCGTATTTTTTTATTTACAATTTTACAATGAAATTAGCAAGAATCGGTATATATAAATTTTTGTCTGGCGGGTATTTTATCATTCATCATTATGGCAGCACCGGGCAAGGAGCTCGCTTTTTTTCAACTGACGTCTGAGGTGATTCTCATCGTGTATGATCATGAATTGCAGCTCATCAAAGAACATCCTACAGAAGTGAAATTATGTTTAAGCTTAGCCGGGTGGACTCTATTGACACGCATGTTACAGGGAAAAGAGCCCGAAGTGGATTTTCTGCATGTCGGAGTCGGTGTTTACCTGCGGAGTGGAAGAGATGATTCTTTTTTTCCGCGGCTAGAATAGTGTGGGGGTGCTGCTATTGTACTTTGGCCGGCATTATGGCAGGCGCTGAAAGCTATTATTACCGAGGTTCATGACGTGCTGTATCCAGAAGCGAATTCGGTCGCTACCCGTACGCTTACCCCGGATTGTACCTTATTATTATATTCCCAACGCGTGGAACTCATTGATGATGATAGCCGGTGTTGGTGCACGGCAGAACCGGCGCGTGTGTCTTTATCCCCGGAAGGCTGGAATACCTTGAAACGTGTGTTATGCGGTGATTTGGACGGAGATAGTATTCACCTGTGTGCCGATGTATACATTTTCCGCGGACCTTATTTTGCTCGACTTATCGGTCTCAAGCGAGGAGGATTTACTCTGGATCCCGATCTGTGGACGGCTTTACAACAAGTAGTTCCCATGGTCGATCAAGTACTCTCTCCACCCCAGCCTCTCACAGAATAGTACCTGACCCTATAAATACAGGGATGAGACAGAGTGTGTGTGTCATTCTCCGTTCGACATTTAGAGCAAGCATGACAACTTACCTACGAGCCATCCTGCCTCTTACACCCAGTGTGAGGTTATACATCTATCAAGATAAAGTCACCCTCGTGAAAGACGATGAAGCGATTTACTGGTCGCCCGCTGAGATGCTATCGAATACGGTGATGCTACAGCGTGATGGCTGGACTAAATTTAAACGGGTGTTGAGCGGTGAGTTGGACGGAGACCTCATCCACCTGGACAATGCCATCTACGTATATTCCGTACCGTCCCTCTTCATACGAAAAAGATGGCGTCTGGGCCGTTACCAAGAGCCTACACAAAGTATCCTCCTAAGCCCCTCTGTGTGGTCAGCCTTGGAGAAAATAGTACCTATTGTCGACCAGTTATTTACACCGGACGACCGATCACCCGACCATAGTACCTGACCCTATAAATACCAGGGGTGAGACAGAGTGTGTGTCATTCTCCGTTCGACATTTAGAGCAAGCATGTCACTACAAGCTATCCTGCCTCTTACACCCGATGTGGGGTTATACGTGTATGAAGCTAAAGTGACCCTGGTCGAAGATTGTGGAGCTATTTGCTTTGAGCACGCTGAGACTCTATCGAATAGGGTGACACTACAGCGTGATGGCTGGACTAAATTTAAACGGGTGTTGAGCGGTGAATTGGACGGACCCCTCATCCACATGGACAATGCCATCTACGTATACCATACCGTCCTCTACCCACGTGTGGGTCGCTACCAAGAGCCTGCGCGAAGTTTCCTCTTAACTCCCTCTCTGTGGTCAGCCTTGGAGAAAGTAGTACCTATTGTGGACCAGTTGTTTACACCCGACGACCGATCACCCCACCAATTAGCATGGGCTCGTGCTATCGAACACGCGCTGGATGAACCTAATGAAAAAAAATCTGATGATGATGGGGAAAGTACTATATGTATAGAATGCACAGGGGCTAGAATGACAGTGTCACCTGATGAAGCGACCCACACACACATGACGGGGACGACCCAGAACGATGAAGAAGAAAAAGTCCGTAATGAAGCAGCGGTCCCGAACGGGGAAAAAGGAAAAGTCTACAGTGATTAACGAGGTGTTAACCGATTTGTATTACAGCCCAACGAGTGCAGCCGCGTATAGCGCTGTGGGAGCGCTCTCTCGAGCGGCCCATTCTCAAGGCATTAGTCGAACTGAAGTTCGAGACTGGTTAAAAACCCAAGACACCTATAGTTTACACCGAGCTGCCCGACGTCATTTTCGCCGTAACCGGGTGATCGTAGGCGGGATAGACGCGCAATGGCAAGCGGATTTAGTGGACATGAGTCGCTTTGCACCTCACAATGATGGACATCGGTACATATTGACCTGTATCGATATTTTATCCAAGTATGCCTGGGTACTACCCATTCGCACCAAAACAGGAGAGAATCTAATACGAGCCTTCCAGCAGATTTTCAAGACGGGGCGCAAACCTCTTTATTTACAAACAGATGAAGGCACAGAATTTCTCAACCGACCCTTTCAAGCCTTTCTTAAGAAACAGAAGGTATTTTTCTTTCATACGTACAACGAGACGAAAGCTTCTGTGGTGGAACGCTTCAATCGTACCTTCAAAGGCCGCATGTACAAGTATTTTACTGCCCAAAACACCCGACGCTACATCGATGTATTACCTCAACTGGTCCAAGGGTATAATCGCGCCTATCATCGCAGTATCCAGCGAGCTCCCCGTGATGTGACAGAACGCAACGAACATCAAGTGCGTGCTACGCTGTACTCATCCAGTCCACCATCACTCACGGCACCCCGTTACAAACGTGGAGATGTGGTACGGATCAGTAAAGTGAAAGGTCAATTTGAGAAAAGTTACTTGCCCAACTGGAGTGACGAGCACTTTGTCATCGTTCGCCATAAACCTCGACAGCCACACGTCTATCAACTGGAAGATCTACAAGGAGAGAGACTGCAAGGCACGTTTTACGAGGCAGAATTACAACCCATAGTGAAAACACCCAAAGACTACTACACGGTGGAAAAGATTTTGAAAACGGAACATCGCCGTGGCATTCCCTATCATCTCGTCAAATGGCAAGGATGGCCTCGTTCGTTTAATTCCTGGGTATCCGGCCGTGACATGAAACGTCTATAAATTCTAACCCCTATCATCACCCGCCTTCAGTGTAGGATTGTACCATGGATAGTACACGTCTACCTTTACTATTACGAACTCGAAAAGCACAAGTCGGTACTATAGTGTGTGTAATAGTGCTTGTGGGTACGTTATTTACAGGCGTGTTCTACGATTTGACGACCGTGCTATCCTGTTTGAACACCCTGCGTTCCACATCTTCATCATCTACTACCACGACCACGACCACGACGCTGCCTACACCAGCCAAGACGTCAAGGGTTCGCCACGTATCAACCCAGACGCCGACCATACCGTCTACTCCAGCCATCACCACCACGTTACCCTTGGCCCGCACCATCGACCTATCCACCACGACCACGCCCCGTACTCCAACTCCAACAACTCCACGACGTCATCCTCCTACGTCATCCCTAAGAAGCGACGATCCTTCCACTCCATCACCATCTAGTACCACCACTACGAGGCCGCTAAACGTATTTGCAGTGGATCCCCGTGAATCACCCCTTTTACCACCACAACGGTACCCATTGGACTACGATTCCCGGTGGGATCCCCGACAACAATGGTGGGCTTCTAACCGTCGAGCGCAAATCACCAAATAAAGAGAAAAAAAACTATGGATCCTCGATGGCAGCATCCTTTCACGTGTCTCATCGCTGGACCGACAGGGTCGGGAAAAACACACTTCGTTCAACGTCTCATCCAACATGGGTCAGCCCTCATTTCACCGCCTCTAGCTCGTATCCTGTGGTGTTATGGCGCTTGGCAACCCGCGTACGAGGAATTGGCCCGTGTCCCGGGACTCACCTTAGTGGAAGGTTTACCCCCTGAGGATACACCCCCAGACACCTTGGTGGTGGTGGACGATCTCATGACGGAAACGGACAGTCGAATCACCCGTCTCTTTACCAAAGGCAGCCATCATCGTCGGTTGAGCATCATCTACATCGTACAGAATCTCTTCAGTAAGAACAAAGAGCACAGGAACATTAGTTTGAATGCTCAGTATGTGGTGTTATTCAAAAACCCCAGAGACGCTTCACAAATTACCCACCTGGCTCAACAGATGTACCCTAAAAACACGGCCTTTGTACGAGAAGCCTTTGAAGATGCGACCCAACCTGCGCACGGGTATCTACTCATCGACTTGAAACAAGACACGCCCTCCACCCTGCGATTGCGTACCCTCATTTTTCCCGGCGAGGTACAGACGGTGTACACCCCCAAATGAGTCAAGAAAGAGGATAAAAGATAAAAGAAGAAGACAAGGCACTCTAGCCGTCATTCATCATCATGTCTGCACGCGTACGCAAGCACGCACCGGCCTTGCGCGTATTACGCAGCGCGCCACCGGAGGTGGGCCGGGCCCTGGTGCGCGGCGCGGATCCCGACTTGGTACGGTGTTTGTGTGAAGTAGCCCATAATGTGTTAAAAGGCAATGTTCCACTCAGTCCTCTGCAGAAAGGGAAATTGCAACGGCACAAGGCGGGTCTCCGAACGTTGGTCAAGAAGACGGCGAGTGTCAAGAAAAAGAAACAGGTGTTACAGCGAGGTGGATTTCTCGGCGCACTCCTGGCCCCCTTAGCCGCTACTGTACTGGGACCGTTACTAGGTTCCATCTTGGGACGCTAAAACATGGAACATACGAAAAAAATGATGCTGGTCGAACCTCGACTGTTACAGAGTTTGCAATCCCCCTATCCCGTACCGGCCACAGTGCAACAACTCCAGTCTCTGGATGAAGAGATGAATAGTATACTGCAACGTCGACTCCCCGATCACGAGAAAATTCAACTCTACCATCATACGCTGAACCAGTACCAGACGTCTATGGATCAATATAGAGGGAGTACCCCACCACTACCTACCACCACGCCCACCACACTGACATCTCCATCACTACTACCTTCACCTGAGCTGGAAGAGGAAGTGTTGACCAGTGTGCCTAAAGCCTTCAAGACCAAGGCCCGTTTATTGTTGGACCGGGTGAAACAGAATGCCGATATGAGTTGGAACAATGAAGGAAAACTACTGATTCGAAACAAAGTAGTGCCGGGGTCTCATATGACCGATTTGATCAACGATATGGTCCGTTCTCGCAAACACTCTAATCCCCCGGGCTGGGAGGTCTTTGCTCAGGGATTAAAAGACAGTCACATCCCTCAAGAATTGGTAGGGAATCCTAACCGTTGGGCCTTTATGCAGCAATCGAACACCCGACACCCACCTTTACCCTCCTCCTCCTCCTCTTCTTGGGACTCCATGCCACCGCCGTCCAAAATACCACAACCACGACAGGGACGATCTAAGTCACCGCGACGATCACAACGCCGAAGTAAGAAGGCCTGGGGAGGCCCTTACTGGGAACCCTACTAATAACTTCTATAAAAACCCGGTGCAGAAGCCAGAACAACTCAGTCGTCATGTTTTACCTGACGTTGCCCAGTAATAGCTCACTCGACGTGTTTCCTGACAACACCTTGACCAAGTATGTCACGCAATTACCCCAACCGTTACATTTACCGGGCCGATGGGAATGTGGACAGGTGGATATTCAATACCCTTACTCATGGTACAACGTACAAGACGGAGAAGTATGGTACGAAGTGACCCACCAAGATAAAATCTACAAAATGACTCTGCCCCAAGGCCAATACGATACGCCGCAGAAGTTCATACAGGGTCTGAATGCCTTGTTGGAGTACAAGGCCCTACAGGAGAGCACGGGTAGTGCAACACGCCTGATGGTCTTGCGCTTCAAGAGAAACGTGGTCTTCGATGTCAACGTACACAACGAAAAGAGCTCTATCATACTGTCCGATAACGTGAATATGAAACTCAGTCCTACACTACAGCAAATGTTAAGGCTACCTCACAGCGTCTACAAGGGGTCCACCATTGTCAACGGGACCCATTTGATGGATATGAAAGTAGGTATGTACGCACTGTACGTCTACTCGGACGCCGTGGACAGCCATATTGTGGGTGATGTGAACACACCTCTGTTACGGGTGGTGCCCATTAGCAAGACGTATGGCGATCAAGCCACCGAGAGTTTCAACCATATAATGTACCTGCCCGTACGACATACCGATATCAACACGATCACGGTGGATATAAGAGATGACACGGGACGTCCGATCCCATTCGAACGAGGAAAAGTGGTGCTGACACTTGCTTTCCGACAAACCCGCTCTCCTCACTTCGTATAATGTACGTGCCTTACCAGTGCCATACGCCCAGCTATGCCGACTACTACAAGAAACAAACGGGCGGAAACTTGCCCATGTTTAGCGGGGCACGCATGCAACGAGGTCACGGATTGGGGAACATACTGGGCAGCATTGTGAAAACGTTTTTACCCATGGTGACACGGGGTGTGAAAGCGGTGGGGAAACAAGCGGTACGCAGTGGATTGCGCGTGGCGGGTGATGTGATGGAAGGCACAGCACCCCGACAAGCCTTCAAACGCCGGGCTAAAGAAGCCGGCGGTGTGTTGATCGCCAAAGCCCTTAAAAGACAAAGACCGACACAGCCCAGATTCATTCAACGTCCAACACACCGACGACGCACACCCCAGAGGAGGAGGACTAAGCCCCAGAAGAAGAAGAAAAAGAAGAGAAGTAGGAGAGACATCTTCGCATAATGGCATTCATTCACTCCGAGTCGTGTCCGTCTACCAACAGTGAATTGGATTTGTGGACTATTCCACCCACCCAAACCAGTGTAGCCGAAGGACGTTGGGTAGAACATCGACCCCTGGCTAGCCTGACGGGGGTGGGCCCCGTGGAATTTACCATTGAAAACAAAGATACGGCCTACCTGGATTTAGCCCACACCTACTTGTACGTGAAAGCCAAAATAACGGACATGGACGGGCCGGACATAGAGGCCGATGCGAAAGTAGGCCCGGTGAATCTTTGGCTGCACTCCTTGTTCCAACAGGTAGATATAAGTCTGAACGATAGACTCATCAGTACGTCCACCAATACGTACCCGTACCGAGCCTACTTGGAGACGCTGTTGTCGTACGGCACTGATGCCAAAGAATCACACTTACAAGCTGAGCTGTACTTCAGGGATAAACCCGGATACCATGACAGCATACTCGGTGCCAATGCTGGGTTCATCACACGCAAAAGAATGACAGCCGAAAGCAAGTCCATCGATATGATGGGGCGACTGCACGCCGATCTGTTCATGCAAGACCGCTACATGATGAACGGTGTATCCATCAAGATCAAGTTGATCCGGTCCTTACCCACGTTCGCCTTAATGGCCGGTGGGGCGGGAGATATCCATTACAACATCGTCATTGAAGATGCAGCCCTGTTTGTCCGTACGGTAGATTTGCAACAGGGTGTGTTGCTGGGTCACATGGAAGCCTTATCGAAAAAACCAGCCCTGTACCCCATCCGACGCGTACAGACCAAGGTGTTCTCTGTGCCAACAGGTACGATGATGGCCAATCGTGAAAATTTATTTCTAGGGGATCTGTCTAAACGTCTTACCCTGGCGTGTGTGACCAACACCGCATTCAATGGAAATTGGGCTGAGAATCCGTTCAAATTTGAACATTTCAACATCAACTTTGTGGCACTGCACGTGGCCGGTCATCAAATTCCAGCCCGTCCATTACAACCGAACTTTACTAGCGGAAACTATGTGCGGACCTACCTGAACCTGTTTACAGCCACAGGACAAAACAACCAGGACGAAGGCAATACCATCAGTCGAGAAGACTTTAGCCATGGGTACACATTGTTCGCCTTTGACCTCACCCCCACCTTGGAACACGATCATCAACTGGCTTTGCTGAAGAAAGGAAACCTACGGTTGGAACTGCGTTTCGCCAACCCTCTACCCAGCACCATTAACGTGATTTGCTACGCCGAGTTTGATAACGTCATCAGCGTCGATCATCAAAGAAACGTGCTGTGTGACTACGCCAGCTAAGAGTCATCATGGATACAGAGCAGCTGATGGACATACTCCAGCGAGATCCCAAGATCCCCTTTCGAGGTGTGTTTCCACGCAATGTGTTTCCCACCCACTCCACCACCCCAGCAGCCTATATCCTGAATACAGACACGAGGAGTCGACCCGGTGAACATTGGATAGCTGTGTACGTGGACACCCAAGGCCAAGGCGAATACTTTGATTCCTACGGACTTGCACCCCTACATGCCGATTTGATGAAATTCATGGACGTCTCTACTACAGAGTGGCGTTGGAATACTCAAAGATTACAAGGACCCTTGAGTAGTGTGTGCGGACAGTACTGTGTGCTTTATCTCACTCACCGGAGTAGAGGACATTCTATGCCCACCATTGTACATATGTTTGATGATTATTGTCAAGCCGAAGACCGTGATGTCCTCGTCTATGACTGGACGGCCTCTCGTTTTAATGTGCATGCTCCATTTCTCTGGTTAACTTAAAAAATGTACTGCGCGCGCGCGCAGACCACTTGTTTATTGTTATCATGTTATATTGTTATGACGTTGTTGTTCTGACGTTCTGTTGAATAAAAGATGAAAAAAACACAAAAAATGTTTTGACTTTCTCTTTTTTTATTTAAGTCAACAAGAATGGATTAGACTATATATACAAATAGAATACAGGGTACACATAGTAGGGGTTAAGGTACATAAAAAGTTCTGTCAGGAGTAGGATTCGAACCTACGACAGCATTCGCCGACCAGCACTTACGCACCGGCGCCTTAGACCACTCGGCCATCCTGACTTTTACATTTGTGTATCAACAGTTATAGTTCGACATTGTTTTTACAAGTCCAAGTAAGTGGTGCTCACACCGTCGGCCAGGACTTTCCTTTTGGGATAAATGAAAGTAAAGGCATCTCGTTCCTGAATATAGGTGCGCATCTGGTGGTCGACGACCCGGAATCCTCTGTTAGTGCCACTGGCACTGGCTTGGCTTTGCAATACACCCAGGTAGAGAGCTTTGTCGATTTTTGGATCGCGCCGGCTCACTCCTTTGCAGCTAAACTTATCCTCTCCTCCTCCATCTCCTCCGTAACAGTAGTAGGTCTTAGAGGAGAGAGCAATCATAGCATCGCCGCTCCACTCTAGTTTAAACAGGCCGGGTGTCCGCTTGTCGTAGGTGTAGTGATCGCGTCGGGGTAGCCACTGGTCCCGTTCCGCCTCTTATTGTGCACGTAACTCTGGTTTGACGAGTGACTCCCAGTCCGGGTTGGAAACGGCTATGTAGGCCGAGTCGGTGTCCATTTCCATGAGTTGCCAGTCTGATGGATTAAAATACACACCCATAAAATCATATATGAATTCCAGCATCCTCAGCTTGGCCACCTGATAGACCATACATCCAATCTGCAGGGGTAAGTTGTACCGGATAGTCTTCTTGGCTGAAGTGACTTCATAGGTGTCGTCATCGATCACCTCCACGGATCGAAACAGAGGAGAATTCACTCTTTTGCGGGCTTGGGTAGTAGTACAAATGGTCACGTTGACGTGCTTATCCTGGTTCGTTACCGTTTTTCCGTAATAACCATTGCCAGTGAGCTTCCAAGATTCAGCGATGATGGCCTGACTCGGGTATTCATCACCTTGACGACGGGCCTTCGTCACGAGGTCGGCATTCTCCGCAAAACAAGCCTCAGGTACGTACTGTATCACTTGATATATTTGAGTAATTTCCAAACCGTGGTTCATGTACCACTGCAGTAAGGGGGTACCCAGCAAGATTTTCTCGGCCCACATACTCCCAATCAACATGCGGCGCGGTTTAGGCAAACACTCGTGTTGCTCCGCATAGGCGCCCATGGTCTCTCCAATGTCAGCCCGACCCACCAGCGTGTTCTTGAAGATAGGCGGACACTGGGCGAAGAGGGGCTTGAGAGTGTCGGGAACATGCAAATCACATTCCACAAAGCCGTAGAGCTGCCCCGAACGAATGGCGTCCAACATCTGTGGCAGACTCAGCAGTCGCCGACGACTCAAGGGGTACTCACGTTCTTTTAGGAACCGTTGTAAATGGGGCAGGGCCTGGCACATCGTGTGAAATTCACACTCCCACATTTCAATCAGATGGTATCCTCGCTCTTTCACATAATCTCCGTTCGCCACCACTTCTTCCCGTAATTCTTGCGGTGTTTTTCCACGTCGCTCATTGAAGCGTCCAGCGCTGAAATGACATTCGTGGCCGTGCCAGTAACAGCCATAAAACTGGAAAACGGTCGGTGTTCCTTGTACAAGGGCAAACCCATCGACGGGAAGTCGACGATCTCCTATACGCTTCTCTGTGGCGTTGGTCTGGTGTCGTATATAAATTTCCCGTCGATAGGCTTCCCACTCCAACCACTGGTCGGCGAGATGTTTGTACGGCGTCCGTTGAGGTGTAAAATGGCGATCCTCCCGCAACCAACGTGTATAATGGCCGCTGGGCATGGGTTGGGCGAGGGACCACAGGTACAGGGCATTGGCGTCAAATCCAATGATTTTGGCACAGGGTTTCCCACTGGGCAGAGTAGTCACATCCTTCTCGTGGTAGCGGTGAAAAATAAGGCTAGGTCCGCCCACAATGTTCTCCTTCAGACATTCATGCATGTCTCATCTTTCTGTTGTATCAGCGAGAAGTACGTAGGACACTCTTGAAACAAATGGCGAAGGGCCAGACCCGGTAAACTCAAGCACTCTTTAAAAATGTCGACGTGCATTTGCCGACGAAAGAGTTGCACCATTTTCTCGGCCGCTTCAAGGAAAGGAACCACATCTAGGTTATTATACCACACCAGGAAATCTCGCAACGTCTTCATGCTGTGGCGGTTCCACACTTGTTGGAGTTCGATGTAGGTGGCCTCTGGCAGAGCTTCCCCTTTCAGGTCATTGTAAAACGCTTCCCGGGGTGGCAACTGGGTGTCTTCTAAGCGGTCCAGGCTCGTCATATAGGTGTAAGGGAAGTAACCTTTGGTTTGTGCACAGTTATAGGCCTTGACCCACTGATCATAGCTACAATTAGGAGCTAAATAGTTCCGTACATCGAGGAAATGCAGTGATGTGGTAGTAAGGGCCATATGATTATTGATCTTCTTGATCACCGACTTCAGGGTATCGGACTGGGCCAAGTAGGGGTAGAGAAATTCTTTCACCATGTTCAAATCGTATCGCCCCGAATTGAAGCCGAGCACAGGTAACTGACCTAGGTATTGTAGGAACCGTAATTTCAATTTCTCCGCATACGATTTCGGTAAAGGGACATCCTGCGACTGCAGAGGCTGCCACTGGGATTCCGGCTCCGACTCGGACTCTGACTCTTCATTGTCGCTGAACGCTACACCGGGTACAGGAATGCGGTCATCCAGCTGGGCCAGTACGTCCTCGAACTTGGCCACCAACAATTCCGTACTGGCCGCACTGACTTCCTCTAAATACTCCATCATACGGGTGATCAACTCATGGGATTCCCCCGTGGACACGAAACACACCGGAGCAGCGTCATAGCCAGGTACGTTGCTGGAAATACTGACACTCAGAGGGATATGGCGCTGCGTCCACTGCGTTTTCGCTGAAAACATGTCCATGGGCTCCAACAGGGCCTCAAAATCGTAACACGCCCGGTAGGGAAAATAACGGTCCACCTCCGGTATCATCACACCCTCATCGGCCAGTTCCTGGAAAATAGTAGGTGCATTATGATACACTCCACCCGGATATACTCGCTTGACACTGTTGTCACAGATTTTCTCGTGGCGCTGTAAGTTGTAAGACTTTTTAAACACACGATGGCATTGAGCACAACTGAAAGACTGGGCGTACTGGCTCATATTGTAAATGAGTGAAAAATGACTCACGCCATTGTCATCGAACACATTGACTTTCATCGTAGCAGCATACCGTTCTGTTGATCGCCGAACCAATTCAGCCACAAATGTATCCTCCTCCTCCTCCTCGCATCGTAATCGATAAACAAAGATATTAATATCGAACAGTCTTTCGACGTCATCCAAATTCTTAAAGGGGACTCCACGGAAGTGCCGCTTATCCACGTCTTGCTGCTCTAAATATTGTTCCCAATAGCCATCGGCCACTGTGTCACAAGCCTTGGGGTCACACTCGTCCAGATGCACGGCCAAACACCGAAACAGACATTTCCGGTCTTTGTAGGTCCCCTTTGACCCTCCTGTTAATGCATACAGGCCGTGTCGATGAAGCAACCACGGGGGAAGTAGTACAGGAGCACCGATCGGGTGATCTCTCATTTTCGTGATGAAAAATGTGACGTTAGTCACCATTTCCACCAACCATTGGGTATTGGGGCGTTGCAACCGGGCCCATTCCAATGGATCCAACGTAGTCAATTGGTCGATGAGTGGCTCCAGAGAAATAGCATCCGTGATGGTGAATGGCTGGTCAAACACATACGAATTATTACTGGGATAGAAATACCGCAGTTGGTCCGTCTTTTTGTGCCGTAAGATATACCCAAATGTCACATTCAATTTGAAGGCAGTACCCTGATCTTGGAAAATGTTCTCGGCGTAAGTAGGAAGATGCGCGATGTCCTCCAACCGAAAATTGTACAAGTCCAAAAGACGACGGTCACGGTGATAACAACGGCGTATGGTAGCCCAGTGACGTTGATAAATGGCCCTGACACGCTCATCTTCAGGCAAGACTTCAACCGGAGGTGCTGCTGGATCGTCTGGAAAATCTTCTCCACGTCTCATGCTTTTCGTCTCATACAAGCGGATAGGCAAGCAGGCAGGCAGGCAGGCAGACAGGTCAGGTAAGTCAGATTGAATACACCCCTTTGCCTAAAAATCGACTCAATTAAACGTTTTTCTACAGGCCGCCATCTTGTACCCACCTCCCACCACCCTCCAACCATGTGGTGGGAGGTGGGTACAAAATGGCGGCTACCCACCTCCCACCACCCTCAAACCAAGCCGCCATCTTGGTCCCACCTCCCACCACACATCCATCACGCATGCGCACAGCGCCAGGGTGGTGGGAGGTGGGTACAAAATGGCGGATACCCACCTCCCACCACACGCCAAATGTGGTGGGAGGTGGGTACAAGATGGCGGCTACCCACCTCCCACCACACTAAAACACGGCCGCCATCTTGTACCCACCTCCCACCACACACCCACACAGGCCGCCATCTTGTACCCACCTCCCACCACACAGCCATCACGCATGCGCACATACACACTTATGACGTCAATACAAGTTCTGCGCATGCGCAGTGAAGCGCTATTGACTCAATTGACTCCTTGTATACTACTGGTGAGTGTCCAGCGGCCGCCTAAGCCCCGGAAGCTCCGGGGTCCTAGGTTGCCGGACATACCTCCCACCCCCGTAGATCCGTTCTTATTTCCCATTTTTCACCATCTGAGGAATGCGCGCCAAGAGCGTGCCTTTCTAGGGGGTCCGGGGGCATGCCCCCGCCGGAAAATTAAACATTTTTACGCTTTATTTTCTGTATTTTAGCGTATTTTAACGCTAAACTGGGGTTTGATATCTTACATAATTTTCGTATTTCCAATACACGGGCAAAAAGCGGGGTGCGTTCGCACCACACGGACCATGGGTAGCGACGCCCTTGATGAACGTGTGTGATTTTCCCAGGTTGAACCTATACCCCCATATAGCCAGCATGGGACTATATGGGCTATATGGTGCTTGTCCAAAAATTTCACCGTTGCGCTCCGAGACCCTTCCCATCGTGTTCTAAATGACGAGACGTGAAAAAAAAATCCAAGCAACCCATATCACAATGAAAGTGTGTGAATTTCCCAGGTTGGACCTATACCCCCATGGCCAGCCTATGGGCCTATATACAGACCTCGGTGACTTTTCCCAAAAATTTCACCGCTTCGCTCCGGGACCCCTCCCATTGTGTTTTTCTCGGCGAGACGAGAAAAACGAGACCCCACAACCCACAAAAAAAAATTGACCACCCATCCCCACATATAGCCAGTATGGAGCTATACCCATACAGACCGCTATTGTAGGGGTAAAGTCCGTGTTGCGCTTTTTATATTTTCGGAAAAAAATCCTAATTTTACATGCACCCACCCCATTGACTTGACAGGCAGGCCCCGATAAGCCCGGGGATCGATATTAGCCCTTTTGGCTAGAGTTGATAGGGGTTTTCCCTTGTACGAGTCCGTGTTCCGCTTTTTATATTTTCGGAAAGAAATCCTAATTTTACATGCACCCACCCCAATGACTTGATAGGCAGGCCCCGATAAGCCCGGGGACCGACATTAGCCCTTTTGTCTAGAGTTGATAGGGGATTCCCCCTATTTTAGGGGTAAAGTCCGTGTTCCGCTTTTTATATTTTCGGGGACAAATCCTAATTTTACAGGCACCCACCCCATTGATAGGCAGGCCCCGATAAGCCCGGGGACCGATATTAGCCCTTTTGGCTAGAGTTGATAGGTGTTTTCTCCTATTTTAGGGGTAAAGTCCGTGTTTCGCTTTTTATATTTTCGGGAAAAAATCCTAATTTTACATGCACCCACCCATGACTGAATGGCCCTCGAGGAGCGCTTCACTTTGACACCTCACTCGACCCAGTCGGTCCACTAGGGACCCACCCCGGTCACAAAACGTCTATTCCCATACTCTTTTTAGGCATTCCCCGTATACATTAACATTGGAAGTCACTTGGTTGACATGGGACTACTTTCTGTCCGCGGAAGTGATGGCATCACCGCCAAACCGCGGAGGAATACAAAGGTTAAAGGTTGCCGGAACTACTTTTGACCTCCACGTGACCGCCACGTAACCGCCACCTGGCGCCACATGCGCCACAGAGGTCAAAGGCGTGCATGGGCGCTTCCTATACTTTAACCTGGAATCAAGGGCACCAAGAGTTACCTCCCTGGAAAAATGTGGATTGAAATTCCCTTATACTACTACTTCTCTAGTACTCCCTGACTGCACATGCACACCATGACCTCCCTAGTCCAAGGGAACAAGACGCCAGTTTCACACGGCACACGTACCACATTAGGTTCAGGACGATATCATGCACGACACATTTTGAGCTCGTATGTACATGGGTGAAAATTATCTCCGACCCGGAGAAACTTATCTCCGACCCGGAGAAACTTATCTCCGACCCGGAGAAAATTATCTCCGATCCCTAGATACATCTTCGACCCAGAGAAAATTATCTCCGACCCCGAGATACATCTCCGACCCGGAGAAAATTATCTCCGACCCAGAGATACATCTCCGACCCGGAGATACATCTCCGACCCGGAGATATATCTTCGGCCTGGAGATAATTGACCAATGAGAGTCGAGCTCATAAATGGCGCTAACGATTGCTGCAATACCATTGGTCCGGGTCGGAGATGTATCTCCATGGGCGTCGCTAGGATTTTTCAAAGGGGGGTCGATTATCATAGTACTTTAGGCGAGGGTCCAGGGGCCGCCTAGGCCCCTGAAGCTCCGGGGTCCTAGATCGCCGGAGATGCATTCTAAGCGTTTTCCCGGAATTAAATCTGAACATAATATATGCAGATTAAGGGTTATATTATACAGCTCTGGGACCTTAGATGGCCTGAGATGCAGTCTGAGCGATTTCCAACAATTAAATTAACACGTCATTTGTCAAATATCAGTATTATATTTTATTCTCTTGTCATCTTGAAAACACAATAATACTGCTTTGGGCCGATATACCTCGTAGTCTAACCCAGTGGCGTCGGAACGTAATTGAAAGTGGGGGACCACTATCACAGCCCAATAGGCGGGAGTCCAGGGGCCGCCTAGGCCCCGGAAGCTCCGGGGTCCTAGATTGCCGGAGATGCGTTCTGAACGTTTTTCCGGAAATAAAACT
Organism: Hanleya hanleyi; assembly: GCA_036873755.1. Taxonomy (NCBI): domain Eukaryota; kingdom Metazoa; phylum Mollusca; class Polyplacophora; order Lepidopleurida; family Hanleyidae; genus Hanleya; species Hanleya hanleyi. Next base: position 26,868 of record JAVTVY010033567.1, read on the forward strand.
GATCATACTGCATGCACATTTATGATTCTATTTTCACGATTTTTTTCCCGCAATTATAAGCATGCATCGATATTGAAAACATCGCACCTCATGTCTTCATCCATTTGACGTTCTAGTTATATTTAAAACATACAAAACGATGACTTATAGTTCTTGGGAGGAAAACCAATATGCCTACAGATACGATTCATTCACACAAAGATAAAACAAGGGAATCCTCACAGCCCAACAGGCGAGGGTCCACGAGCCGTTTAGGCTCCGGAAGCTCCGAAGTTCCAGATCTCCGGAGATGCGTTCTAAGCGTTTTCCCAGAAATAAATTCGAACGTAATGTATGCAGATTTAGGGTTCTATATTTTCACGTATGTTTCGCATTTATAAGCACTCGTCGAAATTGAAAAAATCCTACTTCATGCCTGAATCCATTTGACTTTTTAGTTATATTTATCACATAAAAAAAACACATAAAAAAACGATGATCTTTACATCATGGAACATTAGAACCAATATGATAGCGATTCATTTACACAAAGCTAAAATGAGCGATAGTCACAGCTTGACAGGCGAGGGTCCAGGGGCCGCCTAGGCGCCGGAAGCTCCGGGGTCTCACGTTGCCGGAGATGCGCTTTACCTGTTTTTCCGGAAACAAATCTGAACACAATGTATATAGATTTATAGTCCTATTTTCATATTTGTTTCGCACAAACCCGCATCGATATTGAAGAATATGCCGGACTCCATTTGACTTCCTGGTTTGATACAAACAAAACGGGCTTATAACACACCACTACACGTCCTGGCACTCTATCTGTAATTTTTATGTGGGGACATGGTCTGAAAAGTGGGTGGCCAAAAGATATTCGGGCCCCCCTAAATCAAAAGTGGCGACGCCACTGTAACCATGTTAAAATGATTAAAACTAAACATCATCATATCACTTTCCGATCCATATGTCATTTCATGACTGTGAACATTAAACTTTTGCTGAAAATATCACAATAATATTGTGTAGAATATCAAACTGTGCATCATGGACTATATCTCGTGGCCATAGTGAAATACTGACTAGAAAAATGAAACTAATATCACTCATTAAAACGTGACCATGGTAAAATACTGACTAGGAAAAAATTGAACTGATATATTTTCCGGAAATGAAATATCACGAATGTAGTATAGCCTTCAGCAAAGCTTATATATACAGCTTTCAGTTTATTGCCTGTTTTGCACTTCGCCAACGGTAGATCGAGGCTGCCGATGCTTCATTATCAATACCACACGCATCGAACAGAAGGAAAAAACACACGAGTTAGTGTTAATGATTAATTGAACAGTAAATTCGCCTGCTTTATCCGTCGAGGGTTCCCCTGCTGTATCCGTCGAGGGTGGAGTCTCGTGAACAGAGCTACAGCTCTTTCATAATCCACTTTATGACCATAAAACGGAAAGTCGTGGTAAACCCATTGTTGAGCGAACTGACGCGTCACTACTGGAACGGAGCGTGCTTACGAGCCTCGAGATGGACATTTTTTATTCCTTTCTTTTCCCTTTTGCTTTTTTTTTTTTGTTTTCCCTGTTTTTGTTTTTGTTTTTGTTTTTTGTTTTTTGTTTTTTTTCCTTCTTTTTCTTCTGTTTTTTTTTGGCCTGTCCAAGGTGGGGGGGTCGTTCGCACCTGACGACCCCCCCCCCCCTAACGACGCCCCTGATCTCCGGGTCAGAGATGTATCTCCGGGTCGGAGATGTATCTCCGGGTTAGAGATGTATCTCTGGGCCGGAGATAAGTTTCTCCTGGTCGGAGATAATTTTCTCCGGGTCGGAGATGTATCTCGGGGTCGGAGATAAGTTTCTCCGGGTCGGAGATGTATATCCGGGTCGGAGATAATTTTTGCGGGTCGGAGATAATTTCTTGGACGAACAAATAATTTTCACCCATGTCCTATCTATGCTTCCGTACGTATGGTCCACTTAGTCCATATTTTACACCCCAGGTCACAACCCCAACCAAATTGCGCTTTCTCTACCACTGGTAACGTCACCGAGATTCAAGATTCAAGATTCAACTTTATTGTACGAACACCCCAGTAGGGTAGAGTACATAACAGAATAATAAAATCAAATCAATACAGAACAGACACATTGATATATATACATACTGCATGATAAGACATCAAGGGCAGTTATGGCGGGTTCCGGTCTATACAGTTTAACTTGGATTTACCCTCATGTACCATTTGTATACTGTATTACATATTATGTTAGTTAAAGGTATATCTACCAACGACATGATAAAGATAAATTTATCTTTATCTGATAATTCATCAAAGCCAGGGTAAGTGGCCGTGACCTTGGTAAACAAGATATCTCTCTGTGCATCATGAATTGAGCAAGACAACACAAAGTGCATTTCGTCCTCTATTAAATTACACCGGTCACACAGACGTTGTTCAACCGGTATTGGTGGTTTAACATGCCGTCCGGTCTCGATTTTAAGCTTATGGTTACTTAGTCGGAGTTTTGTGAAAAATCTTCTAGATTCTGTATTTTTACACATTATTAGATATGGTTCAAATTTGATGTTTTCTTTGAACAACCGATAGATGACGTCCCAGCTTTCCCTGGAGACATTCCTAGGTGTCATTGAGTCACGCCTGACCTACACCTGCAAAGTTCGAGGTCACCGGTCAACGGTCTAAGGTACGTGAACCCCCTCATTCCCACCTCTTCTCCTTCACCCCATTTAGTGTCAAGTGTTTTGTAACAATTTACTTCTGAATAACGTGAGGTCAAGATGTAGCTAGGTTGAAGGCGGTTGTCCCTTAATAGGTCTATATCACCTTATGGTAGGCCTAACTTTTCTTTAAAATATTTTAGTCTTTTCCCTCCATCATTCCGAACCAAGCCGGCTGGCGAATGGTCTATTATTTCAGCTTTTCGATTCAATATCATGATTCAATATCATGATTCAATATCATGTTGGCATTCATACAATAACACAGTTATGGTACCGACATCCCACTATATCACAATCACGGTGAGAATCTGACACCAAATAACACTGAAAAAAAATGCAAAATCACATAACAAGAGGAGATTAAAAAATAGATCAAACCTTTTCATTTTATCGATTATACACCTATCACAGCCGGAGTTTCTGGGTTATTCAAAAACGCAGCCCACATCTGGATATGTTAGTCCGCGTTCGTTTTGGTTGCAGTTCCTCCACTTGAATCCGATCCTTGTCCGGATATACATATTACAGTTTTTAGCTGTTCCTGTTTTTTACAGAGGAGAAAACTGCAAGTGCAAGTTGGTTGCAAACTGAAGAAAACTTCAAGAACACACATGACTGATATGATGTGACCTATGCAAACGTTAATATATCTTCTGAGGCATCGTTTGTTGCACTGTGGTCCATAGGTATGGTAAGTAATCTTGGTTACACACCTTACAGCTGCGAGGTGAATGACCTGTCAAAATGAACAACAACAACTTGAACCTTGTTTTTTTTTTCTTTGACATTTCGACTTTGATCAATGAAAATCAAATAATCCAAATATGACTGCCATAATGTGTTTTTACATATATCTTTTGTATGTAATAACAAATAAATGAAGGTTCTCGCGTATAGAAAGTCGAAAGAACATGATAACATAATTTTAACATAAGCTTTAGGCCTACACATTTACAAAAATCGGGGTGCATCAACGGTCATGTTTTTTTAAGGTATAAAGCGATCATTTATCTCTTTAAATATGTATGACCCGAAAATTTCCTGATTTATTTTATGTTGATTTCTCGGGTTTCATAACAATTTACCCTGTATTTTTATTAAAATCATCAATCAGAGTCCGTACACTGGGGTTCTAATGTTAAATATCGAAACCAGAAGTGAAACCATTACCTCTCCGAGATACAAGATACAACAAGATACAAATATTTATTTAAAGTCAAACTTCTACAACTTCAAAAACATTAGCACTGATGGCTATTTGTCGACTGGAAGACAATAAAACACATAAAATAACAATATAAAATATATACATAAAACATTATGGCTAAAATAGTCCCGTAACTCTATCACATAAATTGTAAACGTGATATTTATTTTGAGCAGAGATAGCATTTGCATTTCATACCTTCAAAATCTTTGATTCTACTTTTGAACGTGTTTAATGTTGACGACTGTCTAATTTCGATAGGTAGACTGTTCCATAATTTGGCACCGTAATATCTTAGTGAATTTAAACCAAATTTTGTCGTTCGTACCCTGGGAATGCTTAGTTTTCAAGAGACAAGAATGCAGTGCATTTTAACATGGTGTTGTTGTAAATTTGGCACTGAGCAGCCAGATATTCAACTGTACAACATGCCAAATCATGACAACTACTAAAATAGCTTCCACATGCTTTGAACTCTGAACGTGAAATCGCCAAAATGCAATTTAAGGTTATATGCCATGTGTACTGGGTGGGGGTGGGGTAAACAATTCATTTGGTTATAGGCTTATATATAAGTAATACCGGTACTGTAGTGTGCAACATTTGAAATGTCATACTACCTCGCAAATGCTTGGTTATGTCACTTCACCGATAAGACGTCACTGAGGGTGTGCAAAAAATGGAAATTATACAGATGTAAACATTTTTTAAAGCCACCATTTATTTCTGAGCTTGTAATGTCTATATTTCAAGAAAGTCATTGTCAAATCATTGTCTGTGGCATCTTCATTTTATGAAGCCATTTCTACATTCCCGCTTCGAAACTGCCTTGATTTATCTGACCACCTTCCGAGGTGTAAATTTCACCTATGAATGAGAGACCAACCAATCAGAATCTACACGCCGATTATGAGTGACATCATGCTCGAGTAGTGACGTCATTCCTCCTAATATGGTGGTTGTGTTGGGTTAATATATATGTAGCCCGGGGGACGGTAGACAATAGATGTCCACAGATAAGACGGAACACAGTCTTCAAATGGAACAGGAACAATGTTTAATAACGTATGTACACAGTGTTCATATATCAGAGGATTCCATACAATGTTCACTAATATTGTATTGACTGTATCCGCACTCTCTCCCAGGGTTGTTCGGCTTCTGGCAAGGTGTGCATGTACTGCAATGGAGAGCAAAATTGTTAAAGTTTGCGGACACTTCAACACGGCCGCCTACACAACTAACAATGTGCGCGTGGTCTCCAGGGACACAACTCTATTAATTATACATGAATAAATTCACAAAGTTATGTGTCATACTTTACTGAGTTGTTGTTACAAATTCCTATTGGCCCCGCTGGGCTTCCATAGTTATGTCATTCGGAGAATGTAATATTTCTGTTAACTCAAAAGGTCTAACAATTCAACATATTCACAAAATACCTCATCAACATTTACCAAGTATTCAACATGACAGAATCCTAACATAGGTGGCCCTAACAGGCTTCCATAGATTCGTCTATCATGACTTGTTACCATGGCGACAACAAACGGTCTTATCAAACGTGTTTAGATCGAAAGAAACACTCAACAGAACTTGGCGATATCATCTGAGTTACGCCTTATATCTATACAAGTCATACAATTGATAAATTTACAGTAAACATGTGTTGCATCACCCAATCAGACTAATTGCGCAACTATCGAAATATGGGTCCTCGCTAAGGGTTATCGACTTTAGGGATTTTTGACACAATGTCTTGACATCAAAAAGGAGTGATCTGACACGAACTGTAGCAAAATAGTATCCTAACAATCTTAGAGAAAATATGGCAAAACAATAAGGTTCACTAACCTGCAATGGAGAGCAAAATTGTTAAAGTTTGCGGACACTTCAACACGGCCGCCTACACAACTAACAATGTGCGCGTGGTCTCAAGGGACATAACTCTATTAGACCACGGACCGTGTACGTTATTACCGTAAACATCTCACATTCAGAATCAACTTTAGCTCTCGTCAAAACTTACGATAAGACAAATACATTTAAGGAATACAATTTAAAAAAATATCTATAGGGGGTAAGTACGACATACAGTAGATATTCTGATCAGGCCACATATAGGCCAGTCAATCAATAACGCTCTTCTATGACACACTTTGAAATTCAAATGGTTTTGAGGTCAGTGACTTCTCGTGTCTATTTATAAGTTTTTTGGACATTGAAGGGAGCCAGATATATCAAGGGAAGTTCGAAGTGAGAATGTAGAAATTGGCTTGATAAAATGAAGATGGGCCTGTGGCCGCCGTAAAGCATACTTCATCCGTAAAGTTTCCTATAATTTTTTTTTTTCAGATTTGAAACCTCACTGACCACAGCTTGTATGAACAGTAGAAAGGTATGGAGGCAGAAGGAAATCTCTCAAACAGGGATCTGGAAGGGGGTCCGAGTGTGATGCCAGAAATACATGTACTGACAGACTTACCAGAGCTGGATGATGCTGACATCACCCCTACTGAGGCCCCAGAGGCTGTGGCCGTTTTAGTCACTGAAGGGGCCCTCGAGGGAGCTCCCAGTGAGGCCGCAGGCTCCGATACTGTGACAGAAATGACAGAAGTGGCATCCTCAGGATCCCCCGAAGTGCCTCCAGAGATAAAACTGGTATACCTTAACTGAATGAAGTTGAATGAGTTATCCTCATGAATTTATGGAAGATTATTCTGTTTGATTTTCTGGATACAAGGGAACACTCTCTGTCCCTTGTTCTCAGACACGAACTGTCATGGCTGTTATTAACTCCGACCTCACTTATAGTTGAAAATTGCATGGCATTTTAACTCGTAAGCTCACCCAGACAGACGATATCGTGTTATAATTCACTGGTCTTATTGAAAGTTTATAGGTGTTTTGGACATGGGCCATAATTGAAAAAGTGTGGTTCCTTCATAATTTCCACTTGAACATATGCAATAAAAGCGCAGCTGAGATACCAAGGCTAGGTATTAGAATTCTCCGTATTCTAGTCTGAATGTGAGGTGCCTAAGGATGTAAAGTGGCTTTTCCTGTGAAGTCATATGGTTGCTTTTAGTTGTCAGACATCGTCAATCTTTCACACTCTTACATATGTCACCTAATCGTATAGCGAGAGCAAGGTTGGTACTACTTTTCACCAAGATGTATCGTTAAATATGGTCACTGCCACCATCTTGGATTTCTCATACATAAACAAGTAACAAATATGCATAACTTGCCACCACACATGCCAGATTTTGCTTTGGATTGTGTTTTGTCCACATGTCCATAGGTGGTGCCACCTTGGTGCTAAGTTTCTGGTCAGTACAGTGAGAGCGGTTTGATAGATTCTTTTCAAATTAGGTATGCGGATACATGTGCCGTGCCACAGGATGTACTCACCCACATCCGTACAGGTGTCGCCACCTGTGGGCCAACTTTAGGGTTTCCTTCATGCACAATAAAAAAGAATTCTTTTCAAATTGGTTTGATACCTGCCACGAGATAACACTTTTCGTCCACTTGTGCCCATAGGTGGCGCCACGGGAAGGGGGGAGGAGGAGGAACTTTTAAATATCATTTCTTGGCAATAAAATTGGAACGACTTAACAGACCCTTCCCAAATTTGGAGAAAATATATTCGAGGTAGCACTGTCTTGATTGAACAAAATCAAACAACCCAGAAATCCAGGTATGCAGGGTAAAGTCTAAGAGCAGCTCAAGCCTCAAGAGCACACTCCATCTCAGACTGATATCGGCACCACAGCTCTTTGCTATTTAAGGCAGTGATCGCTGCACACACCTCACATATGCATGGAATTTGCCAGGTGAGCAGTAAGTTAGTATTTCTTTTTTTTTCTTTTTTTTTTTTTTTTTTTTATATTCGATTCATGAGTATTGAAATGCTCTCTCAAAATTTTAGTCTGGCCCCCAATTCAGAGTTTACCTTATACTGTTCTATGGCGTTTTCCGGATTATGATCTGATCATTTTAATGATACATTTTATGTATTCTTGTCTCAAATAGCAATTAGTTATATTCTATTGCTTCAGCTGTTGGGATCAGTGATGCAGTTCTTACTGCGCTGCTTATGGCGTATTGTGTGCATATAAATATATATCTGAATAATGAAATCAATTCTCTGACTCCTACCCACCCCCAACTCACCCCCCCCCTCCAAATTCAGGGTCAAAGTCTGGATCCTAATAATTTTGATCACCATTCCAATATTGGAGAATTGAATATATACTGTTGAGGTGTTCTTAAACATACAGGTTTGTGTTTGTTAATCCTTCTAATAATTCAATCCCCCTATCAAACTTCTATCACCAACAATTCTGGGGACAAAATTCCTGTTTTAATAAATTTGGTCACCCTCTAAATTCATTGAAATAACAAAGAAATGATGGATTATCTGCATGATTTTGGACCAGTTTGTAAACTTCTAATAAATTTGGTCACCTCCATACTTTAGAGTGCAACATTTTGCTTCCTTTGATTGAATTATTAGAGAGATTACTGTTCTTTTCTCGTCAACTTTTTGACACAAAATTACATTAGACCAGCCTGGCATTATTTCTACCTGTTATATTACACTTGCTGTAATTGACTTTCTCAGAGCCCCCTATACTATACATGTACTACATGAATGTATAACCTACATTATCTGAACCAGCGTGATCAATCATTTGAGGCCATGATGTGCTGAATGCTGAACACAGTTACAATTCTGACCCGTCTCAGCACCACTAAAGAATAAATTGATAATATTGTTAGAAATCTATCCTTTATAATACAATACTCATGTTTATGATAATACTCGTGACATGGCAAGTGTTGTACCAGCTGGAGTAACAACTGTATCACAATGCTGGATTATTATTGCTTGACTTTCCCTTTCTCCCTGCATTATTATATAGTATTAGCAAACCTTCTGTCCATTATTATATAGTATTAGCAAACCTTCTGTCCATTATTATATAGTATTAGCAAACCTTCTGTCCATTATTATATAGTATTAGCAAACCTTCTGTCCATTATTATATAGTATTAGCAAACCTTCTGTCCATTATTATATAGTATTAGCAAACCTTCTGTCCATTATTCAGTTACTTGTACATTAAATCCTCTAATAATTCAATCACAGGAAGTGAAATTTCTCACATTAAAGTAGAGACCCCAACATTTTTTTCACCTAATTTATTTTGGACTAGTTTAGATTTGATTTCATAGGGGGCATTTTTTAAAGTTCACGCTTTTTAAATTTTCGAAAACAAATAAGAACTTGATTTTATGCAGATTTTTAAAGTTATTTTATTCCCGCGGTTTATCGGAAATCAGTCTATGTTAAAACAATGGGAGCCTAATGGGTAAAATTGTACACAATTATAGGTAAATTTCTGCAAAAACTTTTTCCTTTTTTTTAATTTCAGGACAATTTTAATAAAATTTGGTTGTCAGAGGTTTTTGAACATGCCAGATCTGCTGGTGGTCATTTTGTCGACGCCGCGGCAATATTTAGCTGCCTAATTTGCATAAATTTGCATAATGGAACACCGTTTTACTATAGTACCAGGGTACCTGCATTGAAACGAGTATCAAATGTCACCAGGATTTCTAAGTGTGAACTTGAATTTTATTGAGAAAAAGTTTGGGACCCAAGGAAAGCCTTAACATTCCCACACCACATAATTATCTTTGCCCACTGACATTCATTATTGAGTTAATTTCCATAAATTTCTTACTCAGTATGGAACATTTATTTTATTTGATGATGCATATTCTAATTTTCTAATAAGAAATCAGTTACAAAAAATGGATATTTTTTTAAAAAGGCCCATTTCACAACAGAGAGCCAATTTTTCCAAAAAAATAATTTGGTTTTAATGTTATCATCTATGCATGATAACTTAAGTCAATATCCCAAGAAACATGCTTGATACTCATTTTTCAGGTAGAATAGTTTCTGGTTATTTTTATGAGGCTTAACGACAGGTGAAAATTCTGAACTCAAAATTAGCATTTTCACATTATTATTGTAAATAGATCAAAACTGACAAATAATTAGAATTATGTGAGAAATTTTATGTCCATCATCATGAGAAATGAATGTTTTGACAATATATAATAGGAAAATGTACACTTCTTATTCCATTTTCTCAAAAACATAGTAATATTGTAAGAAATTTCATTTGTTACTTACGTGACAGATTTATTGAAATTTTTAGCCATGGAAAAGGGAGAGCAAATCAGTCAAAATTTAACTACATTTCTAAAGCTAGTTTGTTTCAAATATGAAATCTGTAGGACAGACAACTGAGATAAGTTTTCAAGAATCAAGGAGAAATGACTAAAAATCAGTTACTTACGTGACATGTCACGTAAGTAACAGGTTTTGTCACGTAAGTAACATAATCATTATAAGTATTCTGATCACTTTTGTAGCTACCATGTTCCAAACTGACCATCCTTCAAGGATGATAAAAAGATACAATAATATCTGGAAACATGAAATACTGAAGAGAAGAGATTATACTCGAGTGACAGCTCAAAATACCCTGAAATTGCTGAATTCTGACAGAGTAATGTTACTTGGAGAATTCGGTCCCTCAGTCCAGCATCACAAACTGTACTTGTTTATGGTATACATGAGGTGAACAAAACAGGTGAAGTATGGGAACTGAATTCAAATTCATTAGTTAATGTGCAAATGTATATCAGATCATTATCTGTGGGATTTCTCTTCATGTAACATTTTTATTCATTTTCTTTAGTTTGCTCACTCAGCCAGACAAAAGGGAAGAAAAACTTCACAGCTACAATCTCATAAATATATTGTAGTATCCTACATGTACCTTCTAAATGGAACATGTTACATCTTTCATTCACTTGATTAGATGACAGAGCTAGATTTGTGCTCTTTCACATTAGTAACACTAACATGACTAAAGCTAAAGGTCTTCTTCTGATTAAAAATCACCTTCAGATCACCAGATCTGATGGTGGAAATCTCCACAATATGATATACATGTAGATTCTTTAGTACATGTATGTGATTGAAGAACCACACACTAGCCATGTTTTTTGCATTTTTCTTAATGGATGGTATTACAATACTTGAAAAGTTATGGTGATGATGTTCCAATCCACATTGCTTTCTGTCTGTACATGTATCTGTAGCCCTTTCTTCATCATCTTCACACAGTAACTCAGTAAATACGTACTTAGATTGCATGTACATTGTAGTACGGTACTGCAACAGATGCAGCTGTCTGTTTATTGCACATTGAAATAAAGATGCTGAAAATTAATAATCCTGATACAGTACCGGCAGTATAAAGATTTTAATTCATGCTTTCAACATTACATCGTTATCTCTGGCAACACATTATCATGATCGAGTATAGACTCCGCATTTCATTGGATAAATTCATTACCACAATGCACAATACATACTAAATTCTACTGTCTACTATAATGCCTCCGGGTACATCCAGAGAAGCAATGTGGCCTACTGGAATACCCTCACCATAACATTTCATTATGTCATATGTTACTTACGTGACGCTTTTTTGTTACTTACGTGACACTATCAGTGTTGCTTAATTAATTATTAGAACGCACTTAAAATAAATATGCCAAAAAACATGTCTATTGTGTGCTTGTTCACTCTCATACCAAGAATATATATCATCAATTGGGTAGATTTTCCCAATCAAATCAGACGCTTTTTAATCAGAAGAAGAAAATGGAGAAAATGCATAATTCTCTGCGTTACTTACGTGACAGAGCATAAATCAAGCTCTGTGAACTAATCAAGTGAATGAAAAGAGTTGTAACATTTCTCATATAGAAGGTAGGATACTACTCTTATATACTTATGAGGTTGTAGCTGTGAAGTATTTTTCCTCTTGTCTGGGTGAGTGAGCAAACTTCAAAAAAGGAATGAAAATGTTACTTACGTGACGTGAAATGGGCCAAAATCAAATCAGTTGAAGAGCCTGCATTTTCTTTTGTTCATTCTGTTGTAATTTAGTAGATGAAGCACCATTGTCAGCCAGAAAGAAAAACATTTGAGTGAATGGAGTCAAAGAAAAGTTGTTGTTGTTGTTGCAAAATAAAATAAACAAAGATTGATAAAACTTTCTTCATCACGACTATTTTTACGCTATTAATTTTTTTTAATCTTAAAACATTTTAGGAAATATTATTCTGGCGAAACAAATTAAACATTTCAACTGATTTGTTTCAAATCGCACGTTTAGTCCATGCTTGCAAGTTCAATTCAAGGGAGATTACTACTAACATGACTGGAGCTGTTTTCTCATTACCCGTGAATACGGCAACCGCATGCTGTACCACCTGGACGTGGTAAGGAGAATTCCATGTTGAACCACAAGACGGCTTGCGAGTGATTTACTGTCTTTGAGGTCATGTAACTTGACATTGTAATACATTCTGATATAATTCACATATGAATTCATACATTAAACCGTAACAATATCGTAAAATTTATAGCAAAATAGATCGTTTTTCGCTAGCATTCAACCTCAACCAACGCTATCAAAAGGGCGCCGCCATTTTAGATGGGAGACTCCCTCTGTCGGCATGACCTCGTTACCCCTGGTTACGTTGAACAACAAGACGTCTTGTTCTTCGGGGGACAACAAGTCGAAATAAATTCGGGATTTCGACATGAGCCAGTACAAGTTTTATTTATATATCAGCCAGAACAGTGACACGAACATTTAAATAACGGACTGCCACTACCAGCTCGGTCATTCTCACCACAGAAAGATTTCGAGGTCACGCAAAGTGCCGCAAAACGGGCTACGAAAAAACGGAAGCAAGTTTTAATAAAGCTGGTACTTTTGCGATATTCTGTGATAAATTATGAGAATTTTAAGACCAAATTGAAAGGGAAAAACCCACTGGCTGATATCCTAAGAGCTCATGCAAGATAAGGACTTTTAAAAAAGTGCCGCCATTTTCCACGGCAACCAGACGCGTCTGCAAAATTAAGTGAACTCCAGAACCGCTCTCTGCTGATAACGAAACATTTTATGGACTAATTCAAATACCATCGACAACAGAGCATTATATTTATTTAATCCAACTAATTTTCACTGTTAATTAAGGCAGAAATTCATGTTTTATGACATTTTCCGCCACCACATAATTTGTGTTTACACACGCAATTCGCATGGAAGCTCATACAGCCGTTGGGGTCTCTAATTAAAGTCAGGGGGCGATCAAATTTATTTGGACAGGAAGTTGTGACAAATTGGTCCAAAATCATGCAAACAATCCATTATTTCTTTATTATTTTAATGATTTCTGAGGGCGATCAAATTTATTAGAACCACTGATTGAATGTTATCCTCAAATTTAGAGGGCGATTGAATTTAATAGGGTGGTTGAATTATTATTCGAACATACCTACAGTTCGTCCCAATGTTATAGCACTGTACCAAAAGTGGTGTTGAATTCCTGATAAACACTGGCGAATACCTGCAACGGTGTCGGCTGGCGGGTAGCTATAGAGCGCGCGCGCGTAATTGATACTTGCCCGCAGTTTGAAACAATGTTCACAGTGACCAGCTGCAAAGTGACGCCTCATTCAAAAAATGTTTTGATCAACGTGGGAGGCATGCAATAAAATATTTTATGTAATTTAATTGAATTTCATAATAAATATTTGATTGTGCGTGTCCGAATCGAAATAAAGACCTCGGAAGTCGGTTTCAAATTTCCGAGATAAACACCAGTTGGCATGAGTCCAGCAGTTTAGACCCTCGGCCTCGGGTCTAAACTGCTGGACTCATGCCAACTGGTGTTTATCTGGGAAATTTGAAACCTCTTCGGCTCTGTCTTTATTTCTTAATTAGAAGAATTACCATAGGTGAATTGTCGGAACATGAATGAACAAGGTAGAGTGTTTGTCCATGACCCCTACAAATTTAAATGGAATGACTTATTTGTGTTATTGGCGTCTCTCAAGTATTATTACACATGTGTCATGTGTTCTGTTAATACTAGGAGTAGGTATTTTGTATTTTTGATGATTAAATTAACATACAATTTTTAGTCTCAGTTTTGAAGTGTAACTGTGGTACTTTTGCAAGTTTATGTCATATCCAAGATATTCTTCCAAATTATAGAATTTATACCTTGTTTCTTGTTGTACGAGTTCAATTTTTCAAATTTCATTGTTATTAAAGTTATTGTAGTGCACAGCACCAAAACCACATCGGTACTTGTGACGTTATTATGAAATGATAAATCACGTCACAACGCAACATTGGTACAAAACTGTTTCATTCTCTGAATTGCCACGACGTCCCGCAGACGGTGCAGGGCGCTTGAAGTATGACGTCATTAACGTCCTCTCTGACGTCAAAATTAAAGGGGCAGTGCAGATTTCTCTTCCACTGTAGAAAGCTGCCTTTGAATCCTCTGAGACAGAATACGAGTGAAATGTTCGGGGAAAACTTTACTACGTTTTGTTATTCACATCGTTTTCTTGAATATGACATACAGTAACACAAACAACTACCACAGTTACACTTAAAGGTTATATAAAATGGTCTCAAAATCTGCTACTTTTTTGTGCTAAATTGTTGTAGAGGTGATTATATATGTATGTTTTCAAACTGCCCAAGGTTGGAAATAGCAGCAGTAAAGTGCGACAATTTCATGCCCCTTTCAAAACGGCGAAAGCTGTGACCGCTTGACCTGTGACGTCACAACCTGATTACGATCTCACTCAAATGCCTGTTGTGACGTCAAAATGTCAGCGACATCACGCTAGAACTCCCACCGTTGGGTGAATCTTTCGTAACAACGCCCGACGTCATAGACTATGACGTTTAGGGCGCAATCGTAATCAGGTTGTGACGTCATGCACCAGAGGTCACGGCTCCAATATGTTTTCCCCCACATGTGTGCTATTCGTGTCCTAAACCCACGTTGACGACATTATTCGAGAAAAAAATACTAATTTGTTGTTTGGAACACTACTGGGTATGTTTTAATGCAAAGTAGTATAGAGTCATTTGGTATAACCTTTAAAGGAAAATGATCACTCTTGCTCTCCATCATTGTCCCTGAGTTTATCTAGGAGAGCTTTAAATTACTCTCCTGGAAGCTGGAGATGCAGTGCAGCGATTATGATATATGAGAGACTGATCACTCATAGCATTGGACGAACTGAAGTTAAGCAACGTTAAGCTCGGTCAATACTTGTATACATGTAGGTGACCGGGTGCTGTACTGGCTGGGCTGATCAGTGTCCAGGGTAATAGGAACTGTGAGCACTCCCGTGTTCTGGCACATATAGGCGCCGTCGTGATATAACTGAAACAAGGTTGAAAACAACGTTAAACCATACTACTCACTCACCCTGATCACTCTCACATTACTCAAGGAAAACAAAATCCAAGATGGTGATGAAGAGCTCTCATGTGTGACTGATTACTCCAACATTTCGTATGCATGGAAATTTACGGGAATCCAGATGGATTCTCGCAATCAAACTTTGCAGGAATCCATGGGAATAGACTCTATCGCCATTTCTATTTTTTGCAACTGCGCAGCATCTGCACAGCGAGGTCACGAAAGGTCATTTGTACCAACGGCCGCATTCTGGCCAGGTTGAAAGTGAGTCATATCTCGGGGAAAAGTACTTTTTCCGTGGAACTAAATTGTGTTCAGGGTAAATAAATATCTGGAGCTGTTCCTTAGCCCATGATTTTACGTACAGTTGCACAAAATATAAACTGTTTTCCAACCTCGGCCTATCTCTCCAACGTTAAAAACTTCCGATTCAGTACAAACAGGAAGTTCACGAAAAGCTGCGCAGTTGCGAAAAATTGAAATGGCGATAGTCTATCCAATGCTATCATTTCTGTGCAGATTGCTAAAATTTTACGGGAATCTGTTGGATTCCCATGAATTATTTTGTGAGAGTGCTGACGGGAATCGGAGTCCCGTGTAAAAGCATGCCCTGATGTAAGCTTACATGTACATAATAAATGAGTGATTAATTAGTCTCTGTGAGTGTGGGTTTACTATATCGCTAGTTTTCTGTTAAAAAAATCTCTTTGACATTGCACTGTAACTCAAAATGTGCGTATTAGATCATGCCATGCCAATTTCACTTGCCCCCAGCAGATTTTGATTGCCCCGGGCAAGCACTAGCAGACAAGTGTTAAGTTACACCACAGGGTAATCATAATTCATTTAGAAGATCTGGTCGTAAATCTCTCCTCTCTCATAAAATGAAAGATGATAGTATATTTGGATCACTTACCTTGGATGAAGTATTGATTATTTAAATAGTCCATTGTTGAATGCTGCATACATGTATGGTGTAGTGATATGCTGATAATCCAGACATGTATGTGTATTGTATATATATGTATTATCTCATAACATATGTTGATATACATGTAAGTTTATGGCTGCATAATTCTAGTTCCAGTTATTTACTGAAATTGTGTATATTTTTCAGACTGGACCTCAGAGAGAGCCACTCTTGTTTCTGTATGACCAGGACAATGTGGATACAGATATGGTGCAGGTCATGGAATCGATCAAGCAGGTAAAGGAAATAACAGGAACTATTCTTATGCTTCAGGAAATACTTTACGCTGTCAGAACTGAACAAGATTGTCATCCTGTAATGCATTAGTATTATTCTGACCTGAACGTGATGCAACGGTTTGAATTTACATTTACTGTTTTGATGATTCTCTCACTCTATGTCAATTGAATAACCCCCAAATGTTATTTGGTCACCATTGGGTGGAAATGTTCACTTGTCCACTTGTTCTGGATAGGTCATTTTACAAGAGAAGTCACTGGTAGAAATAGTATGTTTGTCACATGTTTAAAATGAACAAATCACCTCAAATTCTGTAAATATCCACCTCTACCAAGTTGTATTTGGAGGTGGAAACATTTGTTTAATTTAACTGTAAATTAGTTCAGGCAACGGTCTGAGAAGACGAGGTCGTATAATGTGATTGTGAGTTCTGCCAAATTTCAAAACATCCCTGCCTATCATGATGAACTAATCCAGCTTGAATCTCCATTTACAAAGGAAAAAAGGTCATGGTGTAGAACATTTCCCAAAATAGGGGTGACAAGTAGTTATGACAGGTGCTTATTTCCAGGCTTGGTCTGTCTAAACATCCATTTACATGTCTTGTCCATGCCATATCTCCATTTCCAGGATATGGATTGGTACCAAACTTTGGGTATACCTTACTCACGGGGCAAAGAGGAACTCTATTTATTTTTAGGTCAAAAGGTTATGCTAGTGAAGAAGACGACTAATAATTGTTACCCCAATTTTGGCGGAATAGTATTGTGTAGATCTGTCCGTCTATGGAGAGGGGAGATAGGGTCATCGTGTCAGTTTACCCCAATGTTTACACCAAAGACCAGTCCATATATCTACGAGACGTTAAACCTTAATTCTCTCTCTCCCCGTATTATGGTGCCACAATGTCGGGACCGCGGCAACATGAAAAGACAGCACGACAGCGTGGCGTCTAATCCGGCTGAGCCAGCCAAAAATTCTCTATCATTAATGTTCCCTTCAAAGCACTATTAAGCTTTCTCGGGATTGGTTGACACTCGAGTTACTGCAAGTAACATATCCAAATGGGGGAGCAGATAGGATTTAATTTTAATTAGATTGGACATTCAGGAGATATAAAATGCACAATGTTTGATAACGTCTTTTCATGATGTCACCTTCCTGTTCCACTAATCCTGCCAATTCAAACACCACATTATTTCCAGGTTGGAATGTGCCTTTGATCTGTTTATATATTTTTAAGTCATCAACCCTAGAATAGCTCATCATAAACATAAGCTTGATATGAAAATATATAGGGTGAGATAAGGAAAGCTTATTTACCGCCATGTTAATATATTCATTGGAGATGTAATGTTTGATTGTGATTGACTTCAGTTGGCTGAGAAGATGTTATACCACTGGAAGATGTTCCCCATAATCCTACCCGAGTCTGTCACAGAATCTGTTACAATGAAAATGCCTGATGATAGCTCCCTGCCAAAGAAGGTACCATTTGTTCTATTCGTCATTTACTTGATGTGTATCAGCATAGGTTAATCTGTTGATGAATTATTTTTTCTAAATTATTCAGCTGGGAATGAAGTTGTGTGTCAGTTTGTGACAGTTTTGTCGGAGTATTCCAATGTTAGTCCGGTAACTTTGACCCACATTAGTAGGGATCGTTAACAGTGTATAACAAGGCATGACAGTTGGTGGGTACAGCTGTCCGATCTATTATCATGCATTTTTTAAAGGTTTATCTGGAAAATATTTTGTATATGTCAAAATGGCCGAAAAACTGACACGATTAAAGCGGAGTTCGTCACCTGCTTTCCATCGATGCACGTGGAGTTCTTATAACACGTATTTATAACTCGGAGTTCTGACATAAAAGATTATAGGATTATTGTTCAAGATCTAGATCTAATTACTTTACTGTGAGATCGGAAAGACGTTTGAACTTTGCACCCCCGCCACAACACATGGAATTGTGAATTTTGATGAAAACGAATATGTTTAATTAAAATTTATATCTGTGACCCTGAGTTAATTTCTTTATTTTAGGGTCCACTTGGTTTCAAGGATTTGTTTATCGCCCCTACCTTCGATGAACTGGAAGAAGTATGTAAAGATAAAGCTGGTAACCAGAAAAAACTAACAGAAAAACAGATACTGAGTGTTTGGGATACAGGGTGAGTTAACAGTAGTGTGTAGTAGGATATCAAATTTATTTTCAAGAGTGTTGCAGTGTGGTCCAGGCAAGTTTGATTATGTCTGGGGTACAGCATATTCTATGTATTCACTTACAAAATGTGTGTGAGATACAAGTTCAGATATCCAGTTTCCTAATACCAAATGTCTGGGTGAATAAATAGAATGGGTACTGTATGTCTTTTAATTATTCAGACATCAAAACTTTACTTCAGACATCTGCGGAGAAAAATTCTACTAACATTCTGCAAATTTCATAAGCTATCTTTTCAGTTCTTGGGATATAAACATATCCATGCCACAATATTTGGTCTAAGTTGTCATAAAGGTGTTTTTTGTTTTTTTTCATTTCTAAATCTGAAAATACTGTTTGAAAAATTAGAAGAAACAGGGGTAGTACTGTAAAAGTAAATCTTTTATACATAGTAGTAGTTACGGTATGTTTACATATGCAAAACTCACATATTATGTGTTACATTAGTGAGGCCAAAAAATCATTGCTTCTATTCTGTACGAAAAGGTGTGTTTCTTCAGAAAATACACCAAAAGTGATGCAACCCAGCATCGACTGACATTTGAATTTGGTCTTTCGTCTGTTTTCGGCTTTTTCATATACATTTTAGCATGGATTTATTAATATGTTTCAAATATGAAACTTTGAAACAAAACAAATCTAATGTTTTCCGAGTCAACCATACCTCCTGTGAGATTGCATTATTTTGGTTTAAGATGTCATATTTTAAATAATTTAAAAAACCCATGCTAAAATGTTACGAAAAGCCAAAAACAGAGGAAAGCCCCATTTCAGACATCTGTTGATTCTGTTTTATGTCACTTTTAACTTTGTGAGTTTACAGTATAAAACTTAATGTATTTTGTCTGTATGAAAAATAATTTTTTGGCTTCACTAAAGTAACGTCTATGGGAATTCTTCCTATGTAAGCACCACTTCTTCTTTTGAAGTAGAATCATCATTACGATTGCTGTGTGAAGTGAGTTAGTCATTTAAATAGTGCAGATTGGCCCTATATTTATGAGTTAATAAAAGTATCTTCTTTGACACAATTTTGTCATCCTTTTTGTCCTGCCAGGGAGTTTGAGGTAGAAAGTATCCACTTTCCTGGTCAGGTTCACAGGTGGCGCCTCAGTCAGTTGCTTCAGAAAGGCACAAAACGAGCTCAAGATACTCTGCTGAGTGTAAGTTATTAGGCAGACTTCATTGATTGTTCCCCCTTTGTTTACAGCCAAATTATGACTCCTTCTAGTCTTCTGGCTACATCTATATTTAGCCTAAGCAATTTATAATTTTTCAAAGGGGAGCATAAAACCCTGCAACCATTTATTTACATGTCAAAGTGACCCCAGTTTCCTTCATGTTCACAAATTCATTTTGTCCATTTACAATGTCCCAAGACAAGTTTGGCATTATTAACAATCAAACCGGTTGACATCGGCACCCGGTCATACATGTAAATGGAAAATGACTGAATTGTGGCTGAATCTGTAACATATTCCCGGTAATGATTAAAATGAATATCTCTTTTATATAGACGGTTGTCTGTGTTTCTTTTATGTCATACCTAACATGTCAATTTTATCATCTTTGGCTAAAAAAGTTCTCTTTCTGATAATAGGTTTCATACATGTATGTGAATGTAAGCTAGATTTTTTGTTGTATATTTATATTAAATGTATGTTGTGTTACAGGATGCAGCTCTAGCTCTGAGGTTAATAATCATCACAGCCAGGAATAGGATCCACTCACATTTCTTCAGCTTGTCCAACTCTCTCACTGGCTGGTACAAAGGACTCTGGAAACTTCTTGGTCAGTGAAAACTCTATAATTGGTTCATGATCATAGCTTCACATTCATTGATGCCATGGAATTAGTTTTGAGACACAACTGCCTTTAAGTACTCGAATAGCTGTTGTCTGGTAGAATTTTTTGCTTCACTGTTCTTCTGCTATTGGTAGTTATTGTCAGTCCAGAGGAAAGCGACGTTATACCCACTCACCCAAGAGGAGCAATTGAAAACTAATGTGGGATTATCTCCCTTTGACTGCTGCTAAGATCAACAACAACTGTTCAGGTCAAGAAAGATGATAGTTTCATTCTCATATACAACAACCTTATCAACATTATAAATTATGATAATAAGCCTGAATAATATGAATACAATAACTTCTTTGTTCAAATGCAAGTTCAGATTACAGAAATATCATGAGCCTTTGTAGCCAATTGTTCCCTTATTGCAACATTTAGGTGATACAATCTTTTGAGATTGATGTTAAGAGTTGATGTTAAGAGATACAAAGTTTATCATATTGGTCAGTTAAAACCGTCTGGGGAAATCTTGTTCAACCAAGATAATCTAACCACGGGACTAATGGGCATATGTCTACCCTCAAACTATCAGCTGACCACAAATTTTACTGTAGCATTTAGTGTCGCCGAAAAAAAATAAAAATTAAATCAGGGAAAATTCATTTTGCTTATATGGAAGCCAGTCTTACAGCGAGATTTTAAAGACTGGTGTTGATTTAGGTAATGCAAGCAGAAGCACACATAAACAAGTGGGTGAGCAGTATGAGTGACTGTACATGGATAGTCACACATGTCCAGCTAATCATATCATAGTTATTATATCGTCGCTATATGGCCGAAATAGCGCTGAACGCAACGTTAAACCCTAACTCACTCACATAAGCAAAACCCGAAGACTGCAATTTTGTAGTAGAATTTTTATTTCACCCTCAGATATCTTGATAGGAATGCCATCAACATCTACGAGGGACATTATGTCAGCTGTGAGAGAGGAACACATGAGATACCTTGTGGCTGAACTGGACATTAAGGTAATCAGGGTAAATGGAATGGGAATTGTTTCTGATAAGAGAAAGGAGGAAAACTGGGAGTGTGGGTATCTGGTACGTTGAGCTCTGCTTGAGAGAGCAAGAGGGAGGAAGATTAATTCTGGGCTGAGTCATACCTAATACTTAAAAAATGTAATTTGCTGCTTCCTCGCTTGGCGCTCAGCATTAAGAGGATAGATCTAGGACTGGTAGAAGAATAGACTTAGTGACTTGGGTTTGCTGCTTCTATCTTGGTTAATACAAATATTGTTACATTAAATATTAGTAAATTATAACCAGGAGGAAACAGTCACTGCCAAGAAATGCAGTATTATAGCCATTCATAACCTAGGAAACTGACTATCTCTACAAGTGAGATAATCCTTAAAATGTGTTGTATTTTTCAGCCAAACCTAAGGAGAGACTTCAACACATTTTGTGCCTATGTAAAGGAGAAGTGTGAAATCCTGAGAGCAGAGAAACACAAGGTTAGATGAATTATTTCTTAATTCATTCTGATTCTTTATTATATAGGAAATGAACCTATATTGTATGTACATTCATTGATGAATATGGTTTCTGAAAATGAATTTCAGTTGGGAAATATGTTAATATCAAGCCTTATAGATTTTCAATGTTGATAGCCAATGTTTCAATGTTATCTATTGTACATTTTATCTATTGTACATTTTTTCATCCTTTCCTCTCAGGCAACATACCTGTCTCAAACATGGCTCTTCCTAAACACATTGTCCGTCAGAAAGTTCACTCAATAAAACTTGATTTTAAAATTGTTCTCTTTTCCAGACGACAGACCTACGACCCCCACCAATACCCTACTCCTATGAGACTCCTAAAGGACAGGACATAGATCTGAGGTTATTCAACAAAGGTACAAGCATTTCATAAATGATTACATTGCCATCACAATTTGAAAGTCAGAACTCCCTATTTTTGAGCTCTCATTGCTGGCATGAGACACAAGAGAAGTGTTTCTCTTCACAAATTTATATAAAGTAATTAACTTTCATTTCAGATCTGATGAACAAATGTCTACCCGTTTTACAGACATTACTGGAGAATGAATCCAAAGGCTGGCATATACAATACAGGCTAAAACTTGTCCGAGATCTCAAAGGTAAGAATCTAATGGAAAAATCTCTACCATTGAAATTATTTTAAACATACACTTTTTAAAGAGAAGAGATTTCTCCCAAACTATGCATACGGTAATTTCCCTATTAATTCACCTTCCAAACTTAATTCGAAAACAGCCGATTTTTCCGCTGTCGTGATTTTGTCCATCCTAATAAAACGAACACGGGAGCATTTTCAATATCCATGAAACAATAAATTCGAACACTCCCGTTTTCGCCACGGAGTTCGTGTCGATGAAAGTAAAGTGAATGTGTTACTAGAATCTCGTATAGTATATCGGCGTATGCTATTATTTGTAAGCGCAGAGAAACAACAGGGAATGGTACAATATAATCAGACTGAATTACTATTACTTACAGTCTATAAGGAATAAAATTGATTCAATTAACTCCGCAGTCCTGTAATTTTATCCTAACTTGATCGCGTTTCGCCGCAGTCGGGAAAAATATATACGGTAGTGCCCGCACGTGGTCGAGTGTCTGCACACGGCCCGCTATTGAATCATTCTTCAGTTTGCCAGCCGTTCGTATATCAAATATCTTTCTTTAAACCAGCATTCCTTTATTTGAAAAACACGGTGAATATTTTCCGAGAAGGCAGAACTGCATGCGAATGAATTATGTTTGAACGGAACATAAAAATCACCGACAACGGTGATCGACGTGACACGGTCTAAGGAAATTTTCATGGCGCTCCTTTTCTGTTGAAGTCTTTACGGTGGTTCATCGTCCCTCATTAATTCATGCCCCCTTTAACTTTTATACGTTGGTGATTAAATAGAATACATTATATGCTAATATATTTTCAGATGAAGCCGGCTATCGATCTGACCTGGAGTCAACAATCGCATGCCGCGGTTGTAATTTCGATATTAGTGTTGTTTAGATTTTTTTTAGAAAAATGGAATAAATCCATCCACATATGGTTCTCAGTACTGCACGGACAAAAGCATCATGATATTGAGCATATGGATATATTTTATAACTTTCCTCAACTAGATTCTCTGAAAGGCTGAATTAAGTTCACTAAACCGTTGAGAAACGGGATTGTGCATTTGGTAGATTTTTTCGCCATGATTCTTCGACCAGAATACAATCACAACTTGCATAGATCGGTCTAATTTACCAGTTAATTGAGATGTCGATTTCTGTATATTCTCTGAAGTGGATCCGGTTATATTTACTGAGTGTATATTTATAAATTATAGAAAAGCTGCAGTCGGGCCAAATCTCAAATCAGAAAGACGATCGGATGCAGGTAAAAGTTTCCTTTTCAAGAATTAAGCACTGTTGAATGACTTGATTTTGAGTCGGCAGTCATACATTGTGAAACGGGAACTCTCAATCAAGTGATATTATTGAAATTACCATGCAGTTTATGTGGAATACGAACAACTGAACAGCGGGCAACAGGCTCAAGTGAGTGGTGACGATTTGATACAAAAATGTAAAACGGATGCATATATGAGAATACAGCACTTTATTTTATTACAGTAGCACTGCTGTCTTCTGGTGTCACTTGAACAGTCTTCTTCCAGGTGGCCATGGTAGATAGGGCGATTTTCCTCCTCTCCGAAACAACACGGAACCCGTGGACCTCTACCTCTTCCAAAACCTGTCTCTTTTCTTTCAAGCTGTAGCTTCGGTATTTTCCCCTCTTGGTAGGTGGGGGGGCATCTACCTCAATCGAGACCGGGATAACAGAAGTCGGGGCAGGTGTAGCTTCCGTCGAAGTGAAGAATGTAACTCTTACAGGGGCAGGCTGGGCGGGTTGGGCAGGTAGATTACAGATGACCGTCTCGGGTTGATCTATCAAATTAATGATCCCATCTTCACCGACGAAGCCAACGCTGGTTAAAGTGACGAATGGGTCATCCCGGGGTCTGAGAAATATGTAATACTGAGTTTGTGATTCAGTTGAGCTTATATAACACCAAATTCAATAACTGTGACACTGGCCATACGGCAAAACACACCTGCTTATTTAGATAATTAGATAAACTTAAAATGAAAAAGTTTAACAAAATACACCTATCGTTTAATGAAACATAGACAGGAAATCACACAGTTGACAAACGTCGTGAAGCGCCGACAACAATCATCTCTGCATGTGCTCTGTTTTGTTCAAATACGGTTATCATAAAGACTTACTCTTTCCGGTTTTGTTAAATATTTTATTGTGAATGAAAATATTTCTTATGAATACCCACGAACTTACCAAAATTCCAGCAATCAAAAATTCTTTGGAATTACACCGCGCATTTTTACACTAAGAATCAAAACATCGCTACTCGCTATTCCATTACTCTATATGCTAAACAAATTTGAGAAACATTTAAATGGCATTAGGTAAAGTTTCGGAGATGAGAACATAACAGTATTTAATTAATATTCAGAACGATATCATACTTCGACCTATACTTTTAGTAAACTGTTACAGTACCGGTACCGTAATAGATATTCCCATACTTGAAACAAACAAATCGAAACGTGTATTGCCGACTGACACTCGGTTCTCTTGTACAATCCGCCGTTAATTCTACATTAATTTCGTGTCATAGGTCCGGGATATTTATTAAGTCCTGGATGGTGTGTGTAAAATCATGCACAATGAAGACCAAAAAGTCTATGACAGTCCGCTAATCTGTCTAAAACTTCGTGATATAATCCTACATAAATTTGCCGTTGGTTCATTTTCAGGGTTCACAACAACAACGTCGACATACCGAACGACTCGAACATGGAATACTCTAATATGTGTATAGTTTTATATATATAGAATATTCATTCAATTCCATGTCAGTTAGGTTTCATAATATAGATCATAGCTAATACTGAACAAAAGGAAGGAATACGTTCAATGTTTTGGCCTACTTTTACGATGTTATTATGGACGCGAATTTACGGACGTCAGCTCAAAAATCTGCATGATCGTGCTGAACTTGTCACTCGATAAATATGCTTGACTTCCTCGAATAAAATTAGACGCCTTTATCAGGATAGAGGAGATTTTCTGACATCATACACTGCATTTTATGGAAACTATGGTGAGATCTCAAAGTTAATACACGTTAATAAATACGATCACTACGACCACGGCGAAGCGGTCCGCCATTTTGGATTCTCCGTGAAAGTCGGCGCGACATTTAATTCGAACACTCGCGTTTTTCTAGAATTCGCTCAACAAATAATTCGAAAGTAGCCAATTTTTGGAGTGCTGAGTTTCATCACTACATCGCGAATTAATAGGGAAATTACCGTATTCCAATATGTGCAAATAAGTAAGTTTGCTAAAATGCCACTGCAAATCAAAACTGCATTCACTATCAACTGGATATATCAGTTTTGCTTGGTTAACTGAAATTGTTTAGAATCTAATACAGACTATCTGGATCAATTCACTGTATGTCATATTATTCGCCCTCATGTTTTGTCTTGAATTACATTTATATTCAAATTTATTATTTCATGTGACAAATTCCTGTAGTCGTGTTCATGTAGTCACACAAAGAATTATTTTCTTTCAGATCAAGGACTTTCAAGTGATGTAATTTCTGAGGTAGGTTTCTAAAGTTTGATCCACTGATCTCTTTATTATGTCCCCTCTGTGTATCTGAAGGGGCATCTTTCATCTGTCCTGTGCGTCGTAACATCTGTCCAGCCTGATCCCGTGAGCGAAATACAGGGGAATGTTCTTACCAATGAGTTGACGATCTGATTGACATTTGTGTCTATAATTTTTTTTTTTTTTTTTTTTTCAATTACCAGCAAGCTGGAATTTTTTGCCCATTTTTCCCATCTGGGGAGATCTCGTGAGTGGAATACAGCCTTAACAGTTCAAGCTATGGATCTAAAAAAAATTGTGGGGTTGTTTTTACAGATTAATTTATAGATTAATTTCTTGCCTAATTATCAGCAATCTCAAGTTGGCCACATATTGCCATATCTCCCTGCTGATGTAGTGAGCAGAATACAACCTAAATGGTTAAAGATATGGATCTTTACCATGGTGGTTAGGGTGTATGAAAAAAGTTTGGTTCGAAAATTACACATATATACATATATCAACAATTTTTATCGAACCTGTAGTTTTAGCTGTGGAAAGTTTGATATAGGAATATAAATGATGTCGTGTGTGACTCTATTTCCTGTCCCCAGTGGGGGGCGGGGGGGGGTATGAGGGGCCCTTTGTGGTATCGTGGTCTGTGTTTTGCTGACCTCACACCGCTGAACCGGCACGGGTTCGATCCCCACTGGTTCATGTGTGGAAGTTTGGCGGTTACTTGCCGACGGGCGGTGGTTCTCTCTGGGTACTCCAGCTTCCTCCACCTCTAAAACTGGCACCATATTAGTGAAATAACCTTGAGTGTGACATTAAACTAAAATAACCCCCCCCCCCCCCCCCCATCCCCGTTCGGAAAAAGTACAGCAAAAATGGTAAAGTTTCATCCACAGCTTTTCGGCCTCACTCTATGTCCCCTGAACTGAATCCTGCCAAATTACACCTCCCACCCTTATTATTCAAGCCATTTACTACCCTCGGGAGCATGTCCTCACCCCTGGGACATCGAGCATTATCTATTAAACTAAGCTTCACTGACCCCATACCCTCATACATTCTGGAAGTTTACATCATGCTACACTTATTCAGTGCAATGGCCGACCTCTTACCCTCATATTTCCAATTTTTCAGATGAAATTTTAAATTTCAATCTGTAATATTTTTTTTGGTATAAATTTTTACCATTTAATTTCTATATTTCTGTTGAATTTGTTCTATAAATTTTTATTTAAATTTTTAAATACGATTTGTTTTTTGTTGTTTTTTTTGAGCAATGGATCTGACTGCAATGTTGTTGTAGTTCTGCCATTCCTAGTTCTGAAATACAGGTCAATGAAGTCTCTCAGAAGTGAATTTGAAATATCACCATGACAATAGTTTCAGTATAGTCAACATTATTATTAGTTTCTCTCGATAAAAGATTTGAGCTGAAACTAGAAGTGACTGATAGGCAAACTCTATGTTAGATAAACGCTTATGTTAGATCATTCTAACATCTGGAAGAAATCTATGCAGCATTTATACAGTTCTAAGATTGCCCACTGGGATGGGTCAGGCCTCCTTCCCAAGTTTAAACTTAAAGGTGTAATCAGCCTCAAAATGGATGGATTTTGTAAACTCTCCCCTGTGCATTA
Source organism: Hanleya hanleyi (assembly GCA_036873755.1). Lineage (NCBI taxonomy): Eukaryota > Metazoa > Mollusca > Polyplacophora > Lepidopleurida > Hanleyidae > Hanleya > Hanleya hanleyi. The sequence goes on from JAVTVY010033567.1 coordinate 54,820, forward strand.
TTCAGCAGCGAAGTTTGCTAAAGCATCACATGTACTATATTTGATGATAGTGGGATCACCAATATACAACGAATGCAAAAATATCTTGTCAGAGAAATTTGAAACTCTGCCCGCTTCGACGGGCTGTCTGTTTCGCCATTGAGTGTGTGCTGTACGCGGAGAGAAAAATGACGTTACTGCGGGACGTATGAGTGAAGTAGCGACGCTCACGAATCTGACTCTGCTGAACAGCTGCAGCTATGAGATAACGTCATAGCTCGTGCCTACGGTTCGGTAATGTCGCATAGCATACATAGGTAGAATGCACCACACGTGTATACGCTTGTTGACACGGCCGTGAAAAAATAAACGGCATGCCATGCCGTTTATTTTTATAGATCAATTCCTTCTATTTTCTCGTGAATGGTAGAAAAAAGTTTAGTTTTTTGTGGCCAGATGTGTTTCATTTTGTACCTGTTGTAACATATGTCACTTTTGCTGAGTTTGAAAGACATCGATTTCAGCCCAGATTTGAGGCTGATTACATCTTTAAGAGGAACTGGGTATGATATTCTCTTGTGTAGATAAATTGTAATTATGTCTGTGTGTTCAGAGGTGCTAACATCCCTGATAAGAAACTAATATAATCCCCTAGTACTCTGTTTCAGAAAGTAACAAAGGCTGTGATGGAGGAGTATCTGAGAAGAGCGTTCCATGCCATACTGACCAGTAGTGATCTAGAGGACAGACAACGTGGAATAGGTATGTCTCTCACACATAAACATTGATGGCACTCTTCAGTAAAATTTGGAACTGTTGTACAGTTATCCTGGGATATAGTGTTACATTTCAATAACACTTCTAATCCCTTCATTTGAACAATCTATGCTTGCCAAAATGTTGACTGAACCAATCAAATTTCCTCTTTCTGAAGGAATGCCGATGCTGCATTGGGAGTTTCTTTCATCCTTGGAATTTCTTCAATACTTATATTTTCTCTTTCAAAGAGAGAAAACGATCAATATAATGTCTGTTGACCAACTCGGACACCGTTAATTGTATATATGGACTGGGTTCTGAGATTATTATGATTGTAGCATGTATAAATTTGACCTTGTTTACAGGTCAGTTGCTGGTTGATCAAGCCAAGTCTATGTTAGCCATGGAAGAGGCCAACAGGAAGGTCAATCTCAAGATGAAGAAACACAGAGATCAGGTGAATGCTATGGGTGCACATTGGTAGTCTTCTGTTCTGGATTAATATAAAAAGTGTTTAAATTTCCCCAAGTTCTTCATATGAAGCGAAGAAATAAAGATATCCTAACAAATTTCTGTTTTATCTGCTTGCGCAGTGATAACTTTTGTCGTGCGATTTTCTGGCTGTGATAGACTGGGTAGTAAACGCATGGTTCTGGTTTACTTTTGTTTATTTACTACTTCGATGTTTTTATTTGACAGTTAATTTCCCACCTGGAGAAATCATATCCAGTTAAATCTCGAATCACAGCCTGGAGGAATGAACAGATTCACAGATTTGAGGTAAGAACTATGTTCAATGTATATATAGTAGTTTGTAATAGGACACTTCTGGCTATAACCTGACATTTCACTTTGACAAAATCAGATTCAGTTGGCACACATCTGACCATGTAAACTTTCCAACTGAGCCAACCTCTTCCCCTGCTGGACATGTCTCTTCTTGCTACTGGGGCTGCTCCATTATACCTGAGTATATTATAAACAAGGTATTAATTATACTTGAAGTATACAGCGTCTAAATATCTAGTCTGTCTAGTAATGACCAATCCAGAACTTGTAAGTATCGAATAACATAGAATCTTGCTTATGAGTAAAGTTGATTGATGGTAAATTCTCTATTAATTCTCCTTCCAAATAAATTTGAAAATGAACAAGTTTTCATCTGCTGTCATTCCCTCTGTCCGAATAAATCGAAAACCCAGCATTTCCATTTTCGAAAAAATAAGCCGAACAACCCTGATTTATATCGCAGGGTCCCTACTGCCAAAGGCAGCATTATGACATCAAAAATATAAGATATAATATAAGCAGATATGTTTAAACGTACCTGTTGATCATGATGGAATACAGAGGTTTTAATTGTAACCCCTAAACCACACCAAGGAGTTGAAATTCCAGGTAAGAATGAACTTATTACCTGGACCCTGGGTTGGGCATGTTGGTGGTTGAAGTCCTCTTGGGTCCTCATTCTACCAATTGAATTTGTATTTTGAATTATGAATTTGGATGCCAGGTACTGCTCAGTCTTTGTTTTTATCAACCTCTTGCAAGATAACTGAATTTTATATCCCGAATGTTCGATATAGGTTGGCCTGCATTCAGTCCTGGGTTATGCATGCATACAGTACTATGAATGCTTTGTTCTTGGGAATTTTGACTATCTTCTAATAATTCAATCACAGGAAGTGTACCCTATTTCTTCTAATTTTTCGAACAGCATTTTTTTAGACTTAGAAGCAGGAAAAGAAAAACCATCTTTATGTCAACCGAGGCTAAATACTGTGGCATGGATACATGTATGTTATTTATTCCAAGAATTGAAAAGACAGCCTGTGAAATCTGTAGAATGTTAGCAAAATTTCACTCTGCAGATGCCTGAAGTTAACTTTTGAATTGTGAATAATTAGAAGAAATAGGGTAATTTCCCAACATAAAATCAGAGGGTGATCAAATTTATTAGAACAGGTATTTGACAAAGTGGTTAAAAATCATGCTCATTATCCAATTATATTTCTTCATTATATTAACGATTTTAGTAGGTGATCAAATTGATTAGCACAACTGATGGAATTTTGTCCATGATATTGAATCTCACAGTGATCGAATTTTAAGAGGGCTTCCCATACCCTTATTGGTTTTCTTATCATATATATGATACTGCAGCTCAGTGTATTGGATAGACCAAGTTGTGTGTCCATGAAAGCTCATACAAAATGGATCTAATTAGTCTTAAAGGTCAGGCTAGATGAAGAGCTACTTAAAGTCGATGCAGAATTAGATCAGAATATGTATCAGCTCCATAAACTGCAAGACAGTGACCCCTGACGACATTGAGGGGGAACCAGCCTGCATAATTTGATGAGTATGTACATTTGGACATGTTCAGTGTGAATAAAAGGAGTAGCCAAGTGATGACTTACAACACTTAGCCTGACTCGAAACTGACCCATGCTGCTGGGGAATCTGTCTCCTGATGCCAGACGACCAATGGTTTGCACTGTCCTTATTTTTTTAAGTATGTATAGCACCATTTTGCTCCTGGGGGTTTCAAGCTCTTTATTTCTGCTTTGTATTATTTCCTCTGTATCGAGACATCTTCCCTGAATTCTCAGTTTTATACTGTTTTCTGTTCTACCATCACACCACCACCACCATCAGCATTTCGGGGATAACGGACTTGTTTCCTTCTCCCCCAAAATTTATTATTTACACTTACTGCATCGACCACTCTCGGGACAACATCCCCATGCTTGCTCTTGGCAGCCCAGTGACTACTAGTACAGTTAGGATAGAGTAAGCCACTGTTCACACAACCCCCTGCAGTCAGGAGGCATCCTGACCTGCCTTTGCCCCTGAACACCAGCGACCAGGTTTTTTTTTATATATTTTCTTTCTCATATAAATGCCCTTTTCAGACTGAAGCAAACCCCATAATTGCCCATTCCCCTGATATGCCCTTTTGAATGAAGACGAACCACCCCTCTAACAATCATGGTTACAGTCCTGCGACAATGTATGTTTTATGTAACGTAGGGTTGGAGCTATGGGGAGTCTGCCACCCCCTCCCCCTCCATATCCCAATATTAATATGTGATTATGAAAGAATAAATATGTCATATCTAACTATCTCTGTTGTTGCATTGACATGTACAAATAGGGATGTTCAGTGTCGATAGTGAAAGTAATGAAGAGAACGTATTGTGGACTGTGTCACCTTCAATCAGATTGCTTTGAAGCCATGAATGTTTAGTTTGCAATATCATTGATATCAACCTAACTCAAAAGAGGGCGCCACACAGTATTCCTGTTCTTCTCCAATTGTATTCCAATGTTATCTCTGGGAGACATTTGATTCTCTATTACGGTATTAAACCCTGGGTAACATTATGGTAACCCTAGGTAACACTGTGGTAACCCTAGGTAACACTGTGGTAACCCTGGGTAACACTGTTTCTATTGTAGGAGGAGTTTATTAGTCAGAACCTGTGGTCAGCTCATGAGGAGGCAATCAGTATCTGTGAGGAGGAGGGACTTCATCAGACTATCTACTTCCTCCGACGAGATCTGGCTTTTATAAAAGAGGTTAGTTTGTCTCCTGATGAGCATTTTAGACTTATTATAGTGGTAGATACACTACTGCATTAAAACTTACTTTTCTCTGCTTTAATTTCAGTTTACATGTTGCACATATCCCTGGCCCTTGTACATGTGTATCCGCCATACTGTTCAAGCTTTCGATAGTTCTCCAACTAGTGTCACTCACATGGAGTGTGTCAAATATTGATGTACAATGAGTTGTATGCTTCTGATGTTGATAAATTTGTGTTTTTTATAAAATGAATTAATTATGAAGTGTTGAACTGATCTGTTTGGAAGTTCTATTATGCTTATCCTTGTGTATTTAACAGAGAGAACCGATACTGAAGAAGGAGTTTGGCAAAGTTAAGATACCCAACAGGGTGTTTTCTTTTGCCACGCGAATCTGGTTACCACGTAACTGGATCATCATGCGTCATTACCGGGCAGAGACAGAGGTCATACAGACGTTCATAACAAGCAAACCATCACAGGCCTCTCCAGTCAGAACTAGTCCCAGGGAGGTGTGTATAGGCTATTCTTGTTCTTGTAGCACAGAGAAGGGTGAATTAAAAACAGCTTTATTTTCTTGATCTGTCTCATTCTCTTATTCTTCCAACAATGGCCGATAGTCGAGGAGCTCGTGTAATTTCCATGTGAGGACCACGTGTTGGCATTCAATTCCTTCATATAGACTGTTTTCGCCTGTTGGGTTTAACGTAGGTGGCTTGCACCAGCAGCCGAGCGAAGGAGAATACACTCGAACCATTTGGCGCCAGTCAGGAACCATTACAGAAAGTATTCGAAGCTTCCAAAAAATAATCGAGCAAAGGTTTCCGAGGTTTAGTTAGCGCATTACGTGAAAGACCGCCACTGTCCGTTTTGCAGCAAGATGAAAGGATATCTCGGGAGTTTCTGATTACAGGTCAGCTATTTGACTTGAATCTTCGTGAAATATCGAATAAATCTCTCTGAATGCACAACACACTAATTAAGCTAAGCTCCGCTGATTTTTTGCGCGAATCGATTCCCGGATTCGCGTCGAAATTCTACCCCTGTTAATTCTCTTTCTCTCTATAATGAAGAAATGATATTTGGTATGGCGTATAGCGCGCCATTGAACTGGTAGCTCTGCCAACCAGGATGTTGACAGATCACACGCATTGGACCTTTGAAGAGAATCCCATTTCTGTGACTCTGCTCTGCTGTTGACCTGAGTGCTCTCTTGATAAATACCAATACCATCAAATTCACTGAAAACCCTTTGATTGGATATTTTCCCCTTCAATCCAGGAGAGTTACACAGTGGAGAAGTACCAGCACAGGAAGACGACGACTCGGTACCCACTCTGGCGATGGTGGAACTACATACACAGGACATGGGCCTGGACTTGGAATGCTATGTTCTGGCTTGGGGTATGAATATATCTGTTGTATAAATTCTTAAAATGGATTTTTTCTTGTCATGCAGATGAAGGGCTGGATTTATTTGCCTGTATCAATTCCAGGAAGATGTACAACAGCCTATCTAACTGGTACCCCCATCAACGGTTAAAAGATACGCTTTACATTTTTGCCCATCAGATACCCTTGATATTTGTGAGATCTAAGAGTTCAAGGAGTAATTTTAGTAAACAAAGTGGGAATGCAATGATATATATTCAGCTGCAATGAAAATTGCCAGCATATTTCCATGAAAATTGATTTTGCCTTTTTTTTTTGCTTTTTTTTTTTTTTTACTTTTTGTTCAGTAGCTCTGATTTTATGTGTGTAACACTTGTCTCCCCACTGGAGTGTTTAATCTTGTATTTCCAGATCATTATCCCTTGGTGCAGCCCATTAAGCCTGAGAGCTCTGTTCTACACCAAACCCTTCATGCCAAACCTCAGACTCAGTCAGACAGACGTAAGTACACTTGCTCATAATTCATCCTGTCACCTAATATTTACCATAAAATTAACAAGACAATTCACAGGTTCTTTTCACTCCTTCATTCCCCCCAAGACCTTTCTTGAGATTGCATTTCATCCACACCTGATAGTTTGCCTCATAGACATTTCCAATTCATCTGGTTAAGAACTCAGTGATATATTATTCCACCCAAGCAGCACTGTCCCTTTAAATGTACTCTCATTTTCTGCAGTAGGCGATCTGATTAGGCCAAAACAATTAATTAAATGCTTCTCAAGTTCCACCACACGAATCAATTGACCCCCACCCAACCCGTTTTATGACCAAGTTGGTGTTGAAAAAACCTGCCTCTTGAGTAATTTAATTGGTAATTTACTTTGCAGAGCATATCTCCAGTTCATTCAAGACATTCCATCAATAATATTCCAACTTCAATATCTGCCAGCACCACTGGAAAAATATAAAATAAAATAAAAAGCCACCCGCCGGCTCCATACTTTCAGAAAATGTACTTGAGAAACATTGAATTTATTTGTTATGGCCTTACCCCAAAGTGTCCGAATATTATCTATTTATTCACCTGCTTTATAGGGGGCACTGTATCCTGACCAGGGTTCACTCACTCACACACTGATATCCAGACTTCGCCTGCTTTGGGACCATGTCAGAACATCACGCTCAAAGTTTGAGGAAGCTCCAGATACAGGTAAGGCCACAAAAAGTTAATTAATTGGTTCTCAGGCATTGCCGCCTTCATTGAAAACCTGCCACCTGAAAACATTGTATTGTCATTTGCTTATTGGAAGAACAAAAAAATATTTTCTATTGTTTGGGTGCTAAAACTCAATGATGTCCGAACTTGTTCTGACGGGTTCAAAATCCACCAGGCCTGCAGTTTTCTTCTAAAAAAACATAATCTTGCCTGTTGAAATATATTTTTGCCTGAGAATCTATCCAAAAAATAACATAAGAAAACTTTATATCTGAATGAACAGTGAAATGAGCCATTGCAAGCCAATTCATATTCAAGATAAAATTGTACTAATGTCTTCTCTTTAGTTCTGAAAAAAGAATTAAATAAAAACCTGCTTCCCTCATCACTTTTTAGAAAGTGATTGCCTGAGAACTAATTAATTAACTTTTTGTGACCTAATTGTTATCATATCAGGTCATGATAGGGTAGAATGCAAAATATTGGTGCGGAATATACGGTATACATCCACATATTGAAGTGTCTGTTGAATGAATGATCACAGAAAGTGATAGGAATAAATGAAACTGCAATAATTTTGAGAGTCAATGGGTAGGTAAATAATAGGTTGAATGAATTTGAAATAACTATTTACTCCAAATTTGAAAACAAGCAGAGGGAAGCGGAAATCAGATTATTAGCTTGGCTTATTTCACTAATGAGCGACATGAAAATAACTGCTTTCATGAAATCCATTGGTTTTTCTTCACCTCAAGATTATTGTGACTGCCCCTAATTTTCTGATGATGTGTACTTTCAGGCTTCCTGGGGAAATCACTTTCACGCCACATCAACAGATTCTGGAACTTTGTCATCAAAGGGGCGTTGGGAAGTGTGGCTCTGGTTACTGTCATGCCTGTCGTTTGTGTGTCCGTCTCGTTCATCTCTATCATTTTTGGTGCCACATCTCCCATCTGGTCAGTATATGGTCAACCCCAGGGTGGATCTGTGATATATATCTAATGACTGCAAGCGTATATCGCTGAATCTAACCCTGATGCAGATTGTTAAGTCTGCGCTGATCAGTGAGTGGATATGTATTTATTTGTACGCTTATGCCACAAGGACCAAGGCAATATGAAACAAATACACATTAAGCATTTATCAATATAGTTGTATTGTTATCTGCTCAGATAAAAACTATTTGACAATGCCGAGAAGTCTCCTGAATAGGTCACTAGCTACGTGACCTGTCTGTCAGCGAACTGTAGATATACTGCAGAGCTACCCCTATGCCCATGTTGCATTTACGGTATCAAGTGTTTAATCATGTTAGCTCAGCTGGGATGATTTTTCTTTCTTGAGTGAGAAGTTTGATCATATGATCAAGTTAATATGGGAATCCTTTTCCCAAATGATCAAAATTATTTGCCAATCTAAGTATCAACTCCACTAGGCCATAAACTTTGATGGAGTGCATCTCACTGTTGGATTGTGCCGCACGTCCTGGTTGGTCCATCTCTGCAAGATATGCTCTTCCCACCCACATAGGTTTTGTTGGATGAAGTATTCCATCTTTGATATGGACTAAGTTTGATGCACTATCGTGGTAATTTCTCAAGTAATTTGATCATCCTATCAGAAACCGATATCCCACGGTACCTACGGCATGATATTTCGGCGGGACAGCACTATAGAATGGCCGCATTAGATCTGCTCTGTTACAAGTAGGTGTTCCAAATAGCTGGATTGTATAGAATCACACTCTACATGAATAGAATGAAACAACTCACTTTTATGTGGTCGCATTTTTCACAAGTGCCGGTATCGGGAACTGGGGACTTGCTGGTTCAAAGGGTCATCTTTGATTTTCTTGACTTTAGCGAGCGCCACTTTCACTAAGTTGCAATAAATCAATTAACCTCTTTTTTGCCATCTCATATATCCCTGTCGGTGATCAATTTATGAGGGGAATTACTGTAATTAAGTTATCATGCAAGTTTTAGGTCTTTTCGGAGGATATTGGTGATGGGAGAATAATGTAAAGAAACTTGATAACATTATAAGAAGAAATGATAAATATATGAAATTTTTATCATACGCTGTGCTTCGTCAGATTAACCCTGTGTTAATTCATTATATCTCCCTATTACAGGATGCCTGTGGTCACTCTTGCTGTACATATAGGGTTTTTTCTAGTCTATGATGCGGATGCACCAGGTAAGCGTTGTTATCACTAATTCTTTATGTAATAGAACCCCCAATTTCCGTGTCACAAAAAATAGCTTTGAGATAAGCTATGATGGACAATTTTTGATATGTTTCATTCTTTTGGTAGTTCATTGATCAATCTACATGATATAAGCCAATGAAAAGTGTGGAGTTCGGCCGAGTTGATCATTTACTGATATTTGTTGGTGCTGTATAGAACTCTCACATGCTTTATTGGAATACATGTTATCTTCATGGAAGCCACTGTGCAAGAGTTCAGGCATGTAACTCATTAATAATGCTGTTGAAGGGCGACCTTAAAGGAGGACTTACTTTATTTTATATAGGTTCCTATTACAAAGGTTAGACTCTTAAAGAACTATAATTAACTATTTCACTGTCGTTGAGGGCGATAAACTATTATTTTCATTACAATTTGTGAAGCCATGTTTCTGCTTTAAGTCGACGTGGGCGCCGCCATGTTGCCTGTAGAATGACGTGACTGATGACGTCAGCATTCAGGACAACGTCACGGCTAACGCTTGATCCAGGGACGTTCCAACTCTGGACATTTGATTTACTCTTGATCCGAATTTTAATTTGAGGAAAAAACTGGCGCGGCAAATCCCAAGGGGGTAATTCCTAAAAGGAAAGTGGTTTAGGTTATATCCGCCAACTGAAGAATTTCTTCTGCAGGTTTTTCAACTGAGACTTGCCCGATTCAATTTGGTCAAAATTTGAAGCTGAGCGACGAACTAAAACAGCGTGTTAGGGATTTGAGTTGAACGACGATGCTTCTAAATTCTTAAACATTTTCATGATTACGCTTGAATTACTAAAATCAACTGGAACGTCATTGGATTTTCTGGGTTACTTCTCGTGCGAATTATCGGCATGACCAACACGATCGACCTTAAATCTCCATGACGTTGTGACGTTTTTAGATGAGTATACATTCACTTCCGCTCATCTAAAAACGTCACGCAGTACAATGGCGGCGCCCAGTGCGCGCTGTGGCGAGCAACAAAATATTCAATATTTCTTTTATTTCGCATTCTTTCAACATAAGTTTTATATAATAAGTTTTGGAATATAATTGCTGATAAATATAATCAAACTTAAAAATAAGGTAAGTACTCCTTTAAGAAAAGTTTGAATTCAGCACCCTGTCCCATGATTCAATGGCCCCTGATATGTTCAATTTCTCATATTCGTTGCCTAAATCGTAAACCTGCTTCAATTATTGCCTTTAAACTCCATTTAAATGCACAATCAAACGTAGAAAACGGAAGTTAAAACTAAAAATTATCTCCCCTAGGAGATAGAGTTATCCGCCCCTAGGAGAGCTCTCACTCTTCCCAACGTGGTTACTATATAAGACAATGCACAGCCCATTCTCTTCCTCTTTCTCCTGTTTGCTCGAGCAGTGCACATCTAGGGAAGTATTCAGAGTCAATTTTACAACATTGGTTGTTGTTGTCTCGCTGGTATATCCTTTATCAAGTGTTGAGTTTGTTGTTTATTCGGAACTTACTTAATGTATTATTATGTCGGAAGTTCCGTCTTTTATTCCGTGTCGTACGTGCGGGAAAAATTTGTTCCCTTTGGACGCTCACACGGCTTGCTTTTCATGTAAAGATTTGTGTTATTGTGCGTCCACGTGCGCGGAATATGTATTATGGGTTCCGACGGCTTGGAAGATTTATGCCCAGGGCCGTCGTGCTTTGCTGTGAGGACCCGTCTATTTCGGAGATCGACAGACGGGTCTTAGAAATTTCTTTGGTCAATGTGTGGAGTGTTGTTAGGATCTTGACCGAGCTGGTCAAGACCCAGTTTCTCCACGTCGGTATGTATTCCATACTATCATACACGAAGATAATTCTAGGTTGCTAGACACTTTGACCCGGTCCGGAGTTTCATTGTCTAGGTTGATCCAAAACCCGTTCCTTTGTTACGCTCAACAAAGACCAAGTCGGTCTTGACTGGCCATTCCATTGTCTCCTTCAGACAAAAGAATTCTTTACCACAGGTTATTTCGCCTGTCTATCGGTACCACATATCTCTTCCAAAAAGAAGGAAGCTAATAAACAACGTGGACATAGTTTATTTATTTCCGTGCCCGATTTATTTGTGGGGCGAATGTTGGATCATTTGAGTCGGCCACGTGTTTAGTGTCTTTGGACGTACGTCGCTAAATACTTGGGGCGGAGATTTTAAATTCTCTTGAAATGATCGTCTGACGATGTTCTTCTAAAAAGTCTTTATGAAATCTCATGTTTAACAAATAACACAGTCCTGCATTAGGCCAGTGTGTAGTCAATATTACATCTTCACACAAACTTTGAGTTACGACCCGGTGTGTTTGAGGTAGGCTTTTATTAGTCTCCAACATTCCGTTTTGTTCGGTCAGTATGGAGCCTATTGTGATGTACTTTAAACGAACAAGTTTTTGTTTCGTTGTTTCATGATTTTATCCACTGAATTGTTGTATAAATTACCAGGATTGCGAGAACTATCCTCGTTTGACGCGGGAGGTTCGGTTTTCTCCGCCGGGGAAATCCGAGTCTTTATAAGCAGTCCGTCAAGGTTTCATGTTGTTGTTGTATGTTTTGTTCGGACTTTGATTGTTCTCTCCTGCATCCATTCAATTCTGTGGCATACCAAGAAGGTAATCGCTTGTTATATCAAGTATTATTATGTGATATCCTGTCTTCAAGAGAGATCTTACGGAGGTTTTATTCTGCCTCTCATGTTTACGTGTTTGTTGTTTTTGTGTACGTAACCACATCTCAACCCTATGTAAACGATGTTATAATAATAGCATAAATGGATGTTACGGGACTTCAATGCTACGACTGTTTATTGCATTTTAATGAGCGTCTTTGCTGATCTCTTTATGTGATGAAGGGTGTGTCGATCAACAAAGGGATCACGTGTTGGTTATCGTGAGTAAGTAATTCTATTACCCACTGTTTATTGTGATTCTGTGCTATGCTTTGATACACAATTTTGTTTTATACATGTGATTTGTTTTGTTTCTCACCAAGCTGTTCCATCTGTATACTGTGTTACGCTTATAATTCAGATGGACTTATGCACTAATTTTAATTTCTTCCCTATGAGAAAATTTAAAATTTAACTAGCGTGAGTGGGAATCTATTGGTCCGGCCAAGGTTAAGCCTATTGACACGTAAGTCGTGAAGTCTTCTATGGTTTCTTTCTACCAAGTTTGTATTACCAGTACAGTCTACTAGAGCATCAAACTGCTCTTTAGTAATGTTCTTACTGTTCTTCCGCTTCTCGACAAATTTGTTCGTGTTAGGTCATTTCAAATTCAAAATTTTTGAATAACCTCCTGCCGGCGAGAGACCTTAAATGTTTTTCCTCTCTTCGGGAATTTAAAAATCCTTTAAGGATTTGTTTTGGCTTCCTGGAAAAATCTTTGTTCTGGATGTCGATTGTGTGACTTTTTGGTTATTGATAGTAACATTCTTGTAAATGTTTAATATTCTCTCCATATAAAACTCCAGTACTGAATTTCATGTACAGGAGACAAATTACATCGGGAGAGGTCATAATGTAACCATATTCATTGACACATTATTTCATGTTCACTGACACAAAGATCCATAATCCCATTGAGCTTACATTTGGTGATTAACGCTACAAACATTTAATATGTTCATCTCTACTGCGTTTAAAGAGAAGGAAAATTTATTACATTCGACTTCGGGGTTACTGTTTGCAACGCCCTTCGGTTACGTCGTGTACTTTTATAAGTTTGTATCCTGCTCCAGTTTGAGCATGTATATACATTAAGTTGTTGTGAATTGGGAAATCACTACGTTGTTTATCATATACAACGTTTCTCGCATTTTTCACATTACGCTTTCCTATTACACCTTTGACGGCATGTTCGTTACGCCGTCATGTGTCTCTCATACACCTGTGCGTCGTTCTATTACATCGGTTAGACGTTTCCGGTACGCCATAACGCCGTTTGTCACGTCATTTCTTCATTTGCGAGATGCATATTTTATATCCATTTATCGGCACCCCTTTGATTCTTCATCGTCGGTCATCGGCGGGAGGGGAAGTCCGTTCGTTTGGCGTCATCTTTCCACTTGTATCAATTCTTCTCGGGTTTTTCACATTGTGATTTACTTAGGTTCGTCGTTACTCTACGAAGAGAGTCCTGTCCAGACCTTGTTGTTTCCAGTCTGGAGTTCAGAATATCAAAATTGTATTACAATCAGCAGTATTTGGTCAAATACTGTTATATGGAATAGGTCTTTGGATTATGGACGTGGATATTCTCTGAGGACGACGGCGGGAATGTGAATGACGGACTAGTCACCTTTAATTGAATTCAGCACAGTGTTGTTTTAACAATGAACCATGTTGACTTTAACACACAAACATTGTGTTGAGATCCATTTACCTTAGGATTGTGCTTAAACAACACAATGTTTTTCGTGGTGTACTTGGACAGTTTTTCCGGCTTTCTCCATCAAGTACTTTATTCCTGTATAGACCGTTACACCAATGGTTAGACTTTGACTTTATGGTTCTGTCATCAACCTTAAGGTTGTTTATTATATGTAGGACCTTACTTGCTACGTTCCTATATTGGTCCTGGTGCCGAGGACGTGATACCGTCCCCGATTCTATTTCCCTCGCATTGACTTCCTCCTTCACCTTCACCAGGATAGGGAGTTTCATATTAGCACCATGGAGGGCTATCGATCTGCTCTGGCTAGCATGTTACGTCTTACCTTTGGTACCGACTTTAGCCTTAACGATTTTATCTCTGCGCTTATTCGCGCCTTCGCATTACAGTCGCGTTGTACTCGCCAACTGTTACCGAAATAGGATATCGGTGTGGTTCTGTGTGACCTGATTTACCATCTTGTGAACCCTTAGAGTCCGCGTCTATAAAGCTGTGTCTTATGACACGGCCTTTGTGGCGGCGTTTGCTTTGACGTCCAGAGTGTCTCATCTTTATGCTCTTGAAAGATCTTCTATGACCTGGACAGCGGATTGGTCTTGCATTCTTTTCGGCCCATTCCTGAATTTATTGCCAAAAATGAGTCTTTTCGTTCAGGTCCGTGCGCTCAACGTCGTACTCCATTCCTGCGTTGTCAGACTTTGTACATGGCCTCGGGGTCGATCTTCTGCCAGATCCTGTTTGTGCCTTCCGTCACTATCTTACTCGTACCGATTTCGTCGGCTACGGTTATCATATCCCTTCGCCGGTCAGCAAGGCTTGATATTTAAAAAAGCCGCGTAGTTGAAGAAGACCATAAAATAGTCTTATCAATTGCCAGAAGGTAGATTTACTATTGACGCCCCCACTACTGGCTTCCATTTCTTCTAATGTGTTTCGTACCATCGCTACTCATGGCCTTTATGGAAGAACTTGTCCCTTCATGATATTGTCCAGTTCTTGTGTCTGGACTGCAAATTCCACGTTCACAAATTTCTATCTGTGTGATATGTCAGTGCAGTCAGATAGGCCACTAAGGGCTACCTAGCACGTGGTTAGTTCTTTCAAGAAGAGAGGGGGGGCAGAATTTGTCACCATTGCAGCAAGGCAGCCATCTTGCTCCAGGGAAGCTAGCTCAAATGGTAGAGCGCTCGCTTTGCGTGCGAGAGGTACCGGAATCGATTCCCGGGTTCTCCAAGCCAACATTTGTCTCGAGTATGTTTCAATTTTAAATCTTCATCATGATCGTCTTTGAAGGAAGGAATAAGTCGGATAGACGACCATGGACTCTCTAATCATCAATCTAAGTGGTCTGACACTTTGAGAGTTTTAATCTTTGCCTTAACTACGGTTTTGCTTGTGTCTTTCAGCTTGAAACTGACTTTCTTCTGGATGATCTCAGCTGTGTGTCCTACGCTCGTCTCACAGGACAAGTTGGACGTAAGTCGTTGGTGGATTGAGAATGGCGTGGCTTGGCGCCCTCTAAGACCAAGAAGACCTAACAACCCGAGTGGTAGAGGATCCGGACATCTTGGTAGAGTTTACATATCACACCACGAGCACAGCTACATGGATGGAGGCACTCAAGAATAAGTATATTCTGTATCATATCCATGATTTACCCTTTTAAGGGAAGACACTCAAAAGATAAGTTAGATTAGTATCTTCTATTACTACTCCATATTACCCTCGGCTTTACCGGCCAGGTTTCTTTTGTTGAGATTTATGGAAGAACCTGCCCCTCCTTGACATTGTCCAGTCATGTCTGGACAGCGAACTCCACGTTCTCCAATTTCTATCTAAGAGATATGTCAGTCCAGTCAGATAGGATGACCACGCTTGGGCCGCGTATAGATGCCCAGCACGTGGTCAACTAAATTTTTTTAAAAAAAGGGGGGGGCGGCATTTTGTATCATCGCAGCAAATCTAAATTGCTGTATCATCTCATCTCATTCATACTATATAGTCCACATTTGATTGATCACATATTGAAGGAAGAAATAAGTTCAGATGGACAACCTTGGATCCTCTTAAGAGATGTCGGACACTAAATCATCACTCTAAGATGCCTGACTCCATGGTGAGTGTGATCTTTACCTTAATTGCGGTTTTGATTGTGTCTTACAGGTTGAATCTGACTTCCTTCTCATGATCTCAGCTGCGTCATCTACGATCAACTCCCAAGAAGCAAGTTGGACGTAGACGTTTGTGGACTGAGAGTGGTGTGGCTTGGCGACCTCTAGGCACGGACCAGTTATGCTTCACCCGGACTTAGGAACAGCCAAGAATCTGCATACAGATAAGCCTTACCAAGTAGACCCAATAGCCCTAGTGGTACAGGTCCCTTTCTCTTGGTATAGATGGCTTCCCGAGTAGACCCACCAACTCTATGGGTAGGGGTCCTCTCTCGGTAGAAAATACTTCCACACCACGAGCACAGCTACATGGCTGTAGACAATCAAGATAAGTACAACTGTATCTTATCCACATTTTAACCTTTTTTTACGGTCATTGACCAGGGTTTCAATTGTTTGATTATTGATGTCTCATATCCATGTCTGTGTCTTCCCAGTGGTTACTTAGCCTGCCTTTGAATCTGCTACTTGGCCGAGGTTTCCCTCCTTCCACCTGTTGGTACTGAGGCAATAATTGAAGCAGGTTTACGATTTAGGCAACGAATATTAAACATTTATAAACAATGTTTCTATTCGTAACTAAATCAAACCTGCTTCAATTTAATGCGCCCTCCCGTCCTTCCCCTCAGACCGCGGCCTAGTTCACTACTGGTCTCGGTTATTACAATGAGAAAGAGGGAGAGAATGGGCTGTGCATTGTCTTATATAGTAACCACGTTGGGAAGAGTGAGAGCTCTCCTAGGGGCGGATAACTCTATCTCCTAGGGGAGATAATTTTTAGTTTTAACTTCCGTTTTCTACGTTTGATTGTGCATTTAAATGGAGTTTAAAGGCAATAATTGAAGCAGGTTTGATTTAGTTACGAATAGAAACATTGTTTATAAATGTTTAATTTTTCCTATTGTATTTCAGAAGAGGAGAGTAACCGATTCACGATATTGTTAGAAGCTGTTTTATATCGTCTGGTCTTACAGGGATGTTTACAACCTGTAGCTGCTCTCTTCGTGTCTCTAGTCTGTTGTCCACTATCAGCCCTTGCCATTAGTTTATGTGAGTATGAACATAGAGGAATATGGCCCTATATGCTGGCATATGTTTAAAGATTCAAGTCCTCTCTAAATTCTGTGTTCAGCTCCGTTCTGTTTTACGACATAAACTTGTACCATATAAATATAATCCCAGGAAAATCTGTATTGCATTTTGATAAAGCACTACACTTGAATAAATCCATTCAATGATTTCAAGACATATTGTCTGGTATTAGCCAGATGTACAATGAAGTTAAACCTGTCAACAATGTTAAAGAAGTTATTGAGGAAGCATTTCACCTGCATTTTGCCAGGTGTAAAAGTTCAATAAATTAGCTGATTGTGATGAAATGCAGCATCTTTTCACTATTTTTTCTCACAGTTGGTATTTTACGTAGAGGTGGCCGTGGATTGTGGGATACAATCATGTTCCACGCGGTGATAAAGAAGCGTGGCCGTGTACCGTCCCGTGATGGGTTTGTGGCCAGGAGAATTGCCGGACCCGGCCTAGCCTCCAACTACTTCTTCCAGGTACAGCTGACATGTTCTAACCTATAACTAGAATATATACCAGCTTATGATAAACTGTACTACTATACCAATTCTATCTCTCTCTCTCTCTCTCTCTCTCCTATTTTATGATTAACCACTTCGCAGTTCAAATCCAAGCAGCATTTCACCAACTTCTTAAACATGTTAGTGCCAAGGTATTATAAATATATAGAATTCTTTAGAATATGAATTGTATTGTAGATATCATTTATCCAAACCAGTGCAGCAGTGTTTATAGTTCTGTTTTAAATGGGACAATGAGGCTTTGATTTTGATCCAATTTAAATGTATTTCAAATACATGTTAATACAAAGTAGGTTTGTTTATGAGAGTAACATGCACTATTGATGCCAAAACATGTTGACTAGATAATTGCAGAAAATTTTAATAAATACTGTAAATGTCTCTTATTATTTGTGCGGAACTATCATTCGCTATTTTTGTGGGAAAAGGTTTTCCATGAAAGTTGAAATATATCTTCCTCATTATGCTATCAGGCAGGCTTATATTAGCGTGCATATAGCCATATATATATGCATAGGGATGCATTCGACATATGTAGGTCTTCCCTCATGAGTGACCCGTTGCTATCCTTACACTCGACTGGCCTAGGGTTCCATGCCGCAGATAATTTTTTGTTTTTGTTTCTTGAAATCAAATTTCAATGGATAAGTAGTAAGTTGGTATATTAGTAACAATATCCATCTGCATATCACATTAAAACATCGTGTTAAAGTTGTCTACAGAGGTGGCTTGGTCCGTCACCTGCAGGAAACGGAATAATTGTTTCAAGCCAATGGCTCTCACTGTGTCACGTTCGTTTCATCATTTTATCAGTTGAATGATTTACTGGTTATATTTCTGATTTAACCTGAATTATACCTGCTGCCAGCTGTTTTTATCAAACTGGTGCATCTCTGAGGGACCAGTAATTGAAACACCATTCAAATAGAGTTCCCATCATGAGAATCGACCACCAACAGAGTTGCAATGTTATCTGATTAAGCATATCTATACAGGGGAAGTTGACATCAGAAATCTCTCATTTACTGGGTGGCAGCTTATCCACGAAAGATGCATTCTACAAGAATGCTTTTGAATGAAAATCATGGAAGATAATTTCCGCGAATAATTCAGCATCTAAGGTAACCAATTGTTCTGGGCAGTAAATTGGAGTGAGTTGTAAACATGATGTTGAAAATGTGTCTAATATACAATGACTAATTATGCGCCCCCCCCCCCCCGCTCTCTAATTAGAGGGGTGGCATATAGAGATTGCTTTGTCCATCCGTCCGTCGGACCGTCTGTCATACCGTCCGTCTGTCATACTGGCCATCCGTCTGTCCGTCCGAATTTCTTGTCCGTGAGATATCTCGGTCAATATTTGATGAACAGGATTGAGACCAGTGCCTCATAGTTGTGCAGCGTAGAGTTTTTTTTCCAAGTTCCGGTATAATTTTCAAGAGTTATGACCCTTTTTCTGAAATCTCTGTGAATGGGACTTGTCCGGGCTGGATCTTGGTTAATATTGTATGGACAAATTTGCATGATATGTGGTCAGTGCCCCACAGTTGTGCAGCATAAAGTTTTTCCCCATTTCGCTGATATTTTCAAGAGTTATGGACCTTTGTTCCTGAAATCTCAGTGAATTGGGACTTATCCGGTCTGGATCTTGGTTAATATTGAATGGACAACTATGAAAGTTGTGCAGTGTGAAGTTTCGCATATATTTTCAAGAGTTATGGCCCTTTGTTCTTCAAATCTTTGTGAATTGAGACTTGTCTGGGCTGGATCTCGGTTAATATTGTATGGACAAGTATGGAATTTGGATGATATGTGATCAATGCCCCATAGTTGTGCAGCGTGAAGTTTCTTTGCTTTCGGTTATATTTTCAAGAGTTTAGTTATGGCCCTTGGTTTATCAAACCTAAGTGAATGGGATATATTTATTTGTCCAGGCTGGATCTCAGTCCATAACCGATTTGGACCGGGAAAATGGCTATAAAAATGTTATTCTACATTCCAAAGCAGACCACATAGATCCTGAAGTATGAAATTGCCCCAAAAAGAGTGAATTGGGTGCAAAATTCAAAGTTCACTGATCGCTTTATAATTTCACCACAATATACTCCCAAGGAATGTAGGTCTCATAACCAGATCACATTTTCGGAGTTGGGCGAAAGCCCCGGCGACCATCTTTCATCAAAACATTGTATTATTACTTGTTGGTCGATACTTGGAATTTGTATTATGCGAGGCATGCCGAAAAAGGTGACTGAAACAGAATTTTTATAATTATCCAAATTAGGCCTCCACTGACCAATACAGAACAGAACAATGGCGGGGCAGTGTCGGATTAAAGTGAAAGGGGGGCATACAATTGAGCAATCTCTGATTGCTTCCTTCCTGTGTTTTATTACAGATAACACCAGAACAGGCTTTAGCTGCACTGGAGGCCAAACTAGAATTGGAAGAGTTAAAGGCCTGGGAGACAAACACGAGAAACGTGATGGAACAACCTGTGACAGAGTTCAGGTAAGTTTGGCAGAATTGTTGGGTGAATTCAGGGACCTCTTCTATCATGGATTTTCACACATCAAGCTGATGACTACCGGTTGGCACGAGTTCCTGTTGCTTCAATGCATTTTGCTGAGAAGCAACAGGAACTTGATAATGTGATGTCTAGCACTGTAATATCACTTGTCTTTATTGCACCATGTAAGCGTCCTGTCTGTGTCTTGTGTGCTGTCCTCTGCATTTGATAGAGTGGGTGGCGGGTGTCTGGTTCCATGTTGCTTCAAAGATTTGCTATTTGAAGCAACAGCAACGCAATCAGGTTGGAAGTGCCTAGTTGGTTCATTGCGATATTACTGAAATATTGTTAAATCCTACTCACTTACTTCATACATCAAGTCAAACAGTATGCTCTGCTTCGGACAGCTCTGTGAGGTTTTCACTCAATATGTGATATTGAAAAAGTAGGCTTGAATATACATCGATAAGTAACCAATTTGATTGTGTTCCTAGACTGTGAAGGTAATCGGCTGGGAATCACTTGTAACTGGGGTACAGCTCCCATAAGATTTACATTAGGAAATACAGATAAAGTGCCATAAATAAAAAAAATATGTATTTCTGATGCCTAATTTTCAGATATTATCACAAAACATACTAAATTTTCAGAAATTTTCAGTGTACAGAAATCAATTTATCAGATGATGTTGAAGCATTGAATGCATACCCCAGTTATGCAGGTCATTGTCAGCTGATGGAAAAGTTGATCAATTGTTCTACACTCACGTTTAGTGAATGTTGTTTGACAGAATAGATTCGTTCTTAGCTGTGGTGGACAACTCCACTCATCTGCTCATACTCATAATTCTCCAGAGAGCCAATCAGAACTAACCTTAATCCCAGACTGCTGAGGATAACCAGCCAATCATCTTCACCATCTAGGACCGCATTAAAATTGCTTATTTAGTGATTTATGGTAAGCCTATTTTTTCAATACCACATATTGCATGAAAACCAGAGGCCCTCAAACCATGAGGTGAGATGTAGTTTTAGGGAGTGTGTGTTAATATTTGGGGTGTCAATAAATAAACCCCATGGCTGCTTTACATATCTAATTTTTGAAGTTAAGAAACACAAATTTGTCAAAATGAAAAATAAATGATTTACCTTCTGAAGGTTCATCCCGATTTGGTCGCCATTTTTCCCAACAGTTACCTTTAGGTCTATAAGGTGTGTATCAATCAGTATGCAGTATTCTGTCAAATATGGCATGGCTGAGCCAAGATGAACCTCTGGCGACGGATGCACATGTAAAAGTGCATGAACTGGTTAATCTGGCGACTAGATTACACAAAGCGATAATGGGTGAATATGCTGTAGGTTTAATAGAGGTGAATCCAAGTATTGCTTGTTTCTTACCTTCACATATTAACTGTATCAGATAGATGTCAACACCTGACAAAGTATGAAACTGGAGATATGCTGGACAATGCTATTCCTGTCAACTCTTGACAAAACTGTATCAGATAGAGATATACAAGTCAACAGCTGAGAAAATTTGAAACTGGAGATATGCTGGATAACACTATTTCTGTCAACACCTGACAAAGCATGAAACTGGAGATACATGTATATTTGACCACACTATTCCTGTCAACATTTGATAAAACTGTATCACATAGAGATACACTTGTCAACACGTGACAAAATATGAAACTGGAGATATTGTTGATAACACTCTTCCTGTTAACACCTGACAAAACTGTATCAGATAGAGAAAAACTTGTCAACACTTGACAAAGTATGAAACTGGAGATACATTGAATAGTTGACAAATCTGCATAAAATGGGAGATATATTTGTCTACAGTTGACAAAAATTTAGAGTATGCTTGTCAACACTTGTCAATAATCATCAAAACTGGGGGTAAAGTTTCAACACTTGAGTAAACTATGCAAATAGAGAGAGGCTTTAATATACACCTGTTTGGAACTGAAAAAACTATATATATGGGAGACATACAGTCCTCAGATTAACAATTTACAGGTGTGTGACAAATCACTCTCCTTGTGTATGAAGGGGCATGATTGCCTGCATGGTTGACTGTCAAACAATAATCGTGTTAAGTCCTGTTTCAACATCTTCATTTTATCAAGCCAATTTTTATGTTCCCACTTTGAATCTGCCTTGATTTATCTGACCACCTTCAGTGTTCAAAATCCGAGATGTAAATTTTCACCTACGAACGAGAGATGAACCAATCAGAACCTACACACCAGTTGTGTGTAGAGTAGCGGCATTATTCCTCTTAATCTGGTGCTTTTTGTTGGTCCAATATATAGGTCAGCCAATCAATAATAAGTTCTTTGAATATTGAAAGTGGCCAGATATAACAAGTGGGATCGTAGAAAATGGCTTGATAAAATGAAGACGGTGTTTCCAACACTCATGTGTGTACTGTAGTTTCATTGTTAGGTAACAGTATCCAGCTATGATTTAATGCAATCCTGGTCACAGCAGCTTATTTCACAACAGAAAAATTGTATTTATATAGTTCAAGCATAGCGATCGATCAGAATTAGGAGGGAGTTTACATTCCAATACATTTCAACTTTTTTGAATGAGTGATATACAGAATACAATAACATCAACACTGTGCACATGGAAAAAGAGAGCTCAGCATTGTCCAACACTTGATTAACCTGTATAGTGGGAGATACACTTGTCAAGACATTGTTGACAAATCTGTATGTAACTGGATATACTTGTTAACAATAGACAAAAAAAGTTGTGTATGATATAGTGGTCTTTACACTTGACAAATTGGGAGACTTGTCAACATTTGACAAAACTACAAATTTGGAGATGCACTTAACAAAATCCACCAGTTGGTCAGTGGAGCATCAACATGTTTAGCCATGCAGGGTCATTGGTTCTAATTACTCTGATAACCAAGTTATTTTTCCTCTCTCAAAAGATCATTCCATTAGCCTGATGTAAAGTCAATATCGAGGTTATGCAATGCTTGATATTTGCACAAGTTTTGAAGAGCTATGGAGTCCAGCAAAGAAAGGCACTTGTGAATAATAGGGTGAACTAAATTAAGAGAGAAAAAAATCTCTACTTGTAGTGTTCCCTGTAATGTGCTGAAGGGAAAAAATAATATTGTAATAAGCTAGACTTTAGAGTTGCCAACATTCATATATATGTATTTGTCTGACAATGTCTGGTTGCTGGCTGGAATATTGCATGTGATTATGTCAGTCTGTGGATGATGTGTGCTCACTGTAATTATTCTGGGTAATCCCTTCTTCAGAAGTTTGTAGCCTGCCAGTTATCATAAACTACTTGATTTGTTATAGTTGACACGATCAACAGTGTACTGGCGTCTGCTGCTATGAAATTGCTTTCCTCATATTTTGCAGCCAGCCTAAAACTTACACAACTGGGAACATATTATTTCTTTTATTACACTATATAATAGTACCATTGAGACATATGGTTGTGTAATGTGCCTGTAAAATAAGTCTGGACTGGTCACTGGGGAAATAAAAGAGTTGAATGGATAGCAGACCAGCGTCTACTTTCTGTATTTGAATCACCCCAGTGGCATATTACATGTTGGTATGTTGTGTGCAACAGATTTAAACAGCCTAAGGCCAAAAATGAAAGTTATTTGTTTTCCATCGGTGAACATGTCTCTTTAAAATCAGCCAGCAACAAATCTGAGGTGGTGATTTCTTGTAAGGAACCAATACGATTTCTATATGTATAGCATGTATACCCGGAGGTTAAACTCACATACCCTGCCATATCTTAATATAAATATTATCAAACCTCTTTGTGTTTTTTGTGTTCACCGTACAACAACGGTTTTGGTAGAAAGGCCATGAAACTTTGGTGGGACCCAAAAGAAAAAAAAATCTGAATGTGACTTGTGGAATAAAGGATCATGAAATATATTGTTTTCTTATTTTATTCACTTCACAGGTAATCAAGGTCGTATTTTTGAAAATATTATTCCACATTTAATATGCTATTGCAACATCCATGGTCGCTCAATAGCTTATACGGCTTTCATTGTCACTAGAAAACCAGAATCCATTTCGTGGTAGCAGCAATACCTGATACGAGCTCATCAAACTTATTAACAGATACTGGCATCTTGCCTGGTGTGACCTGTTCAAGAAATTTCCGATCGTAAATCTCTGTAAAAATTGAGGGTGATCATAAATGATCACTTGGATCACTTAATATGTTATACATTCAATGGACTGTGTCAGTGAGATCATGAACACTTACATGTACATGTCTATAATCCCAGAAGTACCACATACTCATGCCAGGCATGAGACTGAAGGGCAGGTTCACACACATACGTTTTTTGTCCTCCGCCACGAAGTGGTGGGAGGACTTGGAAATGCTAGCCGTCCGTCCTTCCGTCCGTCCTTCGTGCCGTCCCTCCGTCCGTCCTTCCGTCCGTCCGTCCCACATCTTGTGAACGCGATATCTTGAGAACAATTCGACCAATCGACTTCAAACTTGAGAAGGTGCTTCACATCAGTTAGACGGCCATTGGTATTGATTTTCACTGAGGTACGTAATCCAATATGGCCGCCATCGACCATATTGGATTCTGTCCGTCCCACATCTTGTGAACGCGATATCTCAAGAACAATTTGACCGATTGACTTCAAACTTGAGAAGGTGCTTCACATCAGTTAGACGGCCATTGGTATTGATTTTCACTGAAGTACGTAATCCAAGATGGCCGCCAACGACCATATTGGATTCTGTTTGTCCCACATCTTGTGAACGCGATATCTCAAGAACATTTCCACCAATCAACTTCAAGCTTGGGAATGTTCTTCACATCAGTCAGACGGCCATTGGTATTGATTTTCACTGAGGTACGTGATCCAAGATGGCTGCCATTGACCATATTGGATTCCATCCGTCCCAGATCTTGTGAACACGATATCTCGAGAACAATTCAACTAATCGACTTCAAACTTTGGAAGGTTCTTCACATCAGTTAGACGGCCATTGGTATTTATTTTCACTGAGGTACGTAATCCAAGATGGCTGCCACTGACCATATTGGATTCTGTCCATCCCACATCTTGTGAACGCGATATCTCGACAACAGTTTGACCAATCCACTTCAAACTTGAGAATGTGCTTCGCATCAGTTAAACGGCCATTGGTTTTGATGTTTGTGTCCCAAATCTTCACCTGTTATCACTTAAATGCCAATATCCTCCATTTGGAGATCTTCTGCAAACAAAATTATCTCCCTTGATCGCTGCGTCGATCGTCCGCCAGGTGGCATGCACTCCGCGCATGTCCATCACTCTTTTTCCTTGCAGTCTTGGTAACAAGACCTGTTTTTGAAGAGCTCCTGTAAACAGTAACTTTTGGTTGTTATAGACGCACCCTAGGGTTATTTTTTTGGTCTGTAAGTTCAGTATGGCTAACGTAGTCACCCAAACTATCAAGAATAGTAAGAGATGTGAATCATGTCGTCAGTTTTGGCCCGTAAGGGACTCGCATGCTTTCTGTTTTAAATGCAGGGCACAGATATGCTACAGGCAGAGTACCTGTGCCGAGTGTGTAAACTGGGACGACGCTACCTGGGTTAGCTATGCTGTAGCTAGACGTACTCAACTATTGAGAGCTGCCGGTGACCAGAGGAAAGGACCTGCTGAAAAAGCAGAAGCTAATCAGGCCCTCATATACGACTTATCGCTAAACGAAGACACAGCCATAGCGACGACTACAAGCCCGGAGATACCCCCCAGTGGCACAGTCCTAAAGTCGACAGTACCCTCGAAGAACAAAGTGCAGACCAGTCAAGGCCAAGCCACGGCGACACGGTCTACTTCTACTGCACCGGCTAGAGTGCTGACACGGACTCTACTAGTCAGCCCCGTCACAGTCACGGATCAAAGCGAGTCCTCGGATAACAGCTCCCGTTTATCCAAGTCCACAAGGAACTACCGTACCCCGGAGACGGAGTCACGGCCCTATACGGGACACCGGGAGTCGGACAAGCCAAAGGCCTACAGGGACCGGAGCCGTACCTCGGAACGAGAAACCTCACGGACCCATCCAGACCGCCATGACTCCGATACCAGAGCACAGCGGAAGGAAGCCACAGCCCGGAGCCGTACCACGGCCGAGAGCCGGACCACGGGCCGGGACACCACACGGACCTATCCAGCGCACCGTGAAGCAACATCTGAGAAGTCACGGACTCAACCAGAACGGACTTATACAGATCACCGAGACTCCACATCCAAGAAGTCACGGACTTATGAGGAACGGACTCAGCGAGAACGCCGTGAGCCGGCCTCCACTTCAACCGGGACCCGTACAACGGAGCCACACCCCGGTACTACGGCAAGCAGATCTCGTAAACGAAGTCGCACACCGTTACAACACCGAGATTCCTATCCTGTACGTCATCATCGGGACAGGGACCGTCCCTTACGTCGGACCCCTTCACCTCCCCGGAGTCGGTACCATAGGAACCATACCCCGGAGCGGCCTTACACCAGACAAGGGAGAAGCCGTTCACCGGTTTCCCGTCAACAACCACGGCCGGAGCACCGGGACAAACCGGAGCAGCGGGATATACACAAGGAACCTAGCTTGGTCAAGAAGCATCCCCTTACCGTGGTAGAGGTCCCTTCACCGGAGACCCATGAGACACAACCCCATTCTGCTAGCGACGCAGACTCGGATGCAGACCACGAGGATTACGCACGACGTTCCACTTCGCCATCCTCATCTCATACAGAGTCACCTCCCTCCCACCAGTCGGAGGTAGAAGACAAGAACAAGGACGGAATACCCTTTAGAGCTAGGATAGCGGCGGTACACACGCTGGTTCCAGAGATGCCCAAACCGACGGTCGGCGATGACAAACAGCTAACCGACCTCGTCCGGAAACGGAGAAAACTTACAGCGGCAACTCTTTATGGATTGAACAAGCCTTCTGAGGAGGAAGATGCGCCAACCTGTGCACCATCTCCGGCATCAGCTACCCTGTATGAAACACTGGATCGACAGTTAAAGACTCCGAAATCTCTCCAGAAACCCGGTCCTTTCAAGACCTACACTCTTCACGGAGACAATTTGCCGTTCAAGGCCCCGAAGTCGGACCCGGATCTTGACAGACTGTTGAACTTCTCAAAGACACCAGCGGTGGTACTTCAACAGAAGCAGGCCTGTGCTGTGGAGGACATGATGCTGACACAACACAGAATCACATCTTATTCCGATTGGTTCCTGACGGCTATTTCCAGGGTGATTCAGGATCCAGACAAAAAGCATAAGGATGGATCCCTGACTTTCTCACAACCCAAGATGAACTTTCTCACCGCCTTTATCGATTCGATGAACAAGTCTAATGTGGATCTCATGGAGACAGGGGCGTTTACCTATGCTACGATGGTGCAGGCTCGACGAGCGGCATACCTTAAACATCCGAAGTCTGAGGTTTTGGAATCGGTGAAGAATGAACTGGCACAGCAACCCTTGTCATCTGAGTATCTCTTCAACCAAGCCATTTCGACAGTCATGCCTGCCGTCAACGACGAAAAGACTTCCCGCATGATCGGAGCCCTAACCTACAACAAGAATAAAGGCAAGGGCAAGGGTAAGCCTCAAGGCAAATCGACCAGAGGAGGACGCTCTGCGCAGCCGTCACATCCAGACTCGGGCAGTTTACCCAAGCAGGACAGCCAACAGAATTTTCGTTCCTACGGGAAGGGACCATTTCGTGGCAGAGGAGGAAAGTTTTCCGACCGGGGCAGAGGGAAACCCGACCGTCGGAATTGACGGTCCCCAGCCTCAGTTTTTAACCCGTCATCTTCATCATCCTTTCATCCTCCCAGAATTCAAGATATTCAATCATCCGGTCGTGGGCGGACGTCTACGCATCTTCTGGCGGAACTGGAAGCTTATCACAGACGACAAGTGGGTCGCCAGATCACTCAGAGATGGAGTATTCCTCACTTTTCTAGAGTACCCCAGGCTCATCACCAGACCCAAACCATCACGTCTTCCAGTTCGGCCAGAACATGTACGGACATTACTGGAGTCCGTACAAGTGTTATTGGACAAGGGCGCTGTCAGGGAATTACCCGTGGAAGAAGCAAGTCCAGGATTCTACAGCCCTGTCTTCCTCGTGCCCAAGAAGGACACAGATCAGCTTCGCATGATTATAGACCTACGTCGACTCAACGACACTCTAGCGCCACCTCCACACTTCAAAATGACATCAGTTCCAGCATTACGGTCCCGCCTAAAACCGGACGATTGGCTAGCCTCCATCGACCTCCAGGATGCATACCTTCATGTTCCCATTCATCAACATCATCGCCGATATCTTCGATTCATCATTGCCGGGAGACGGTTCGAGTGGCAGGTCCTGCCGTTCGGCATCTCCATCGCCCCTTGGTGCTTCACAAGAATCACGTCACCTATCATGACCTTCCTTCACCTAAGGGGTATCAACATAGAGGCATACATCGACGACATCCTGGTGTGGGGGTCAAGGAAGTCGGCACTCAAGTCCCAGATACAATTCATCATTCAACTCCTGAGGTATCTCGGATTCATCCCACATCCAACAAAGTCGGAACTAGAGCCTGCCCAGAGGCGACAATACATCGGAGCAGTATTCGACACACAGAGTCAGATCATCCTGCCCCCGGAAGAACGTTGGATAAAGATACAGTCTATCATCCAAAGATTTTTATCTTTCCAATCACAACCCTTACGTCTTTGGCAAAGTCTACTGGGATTGCTGACATCAACTCAGGATCTGACACAGTACGGACGACTCCAGCTGCGACCGTTACAGTTCCACCTGCAGCCGTATCTACGAGCTTCGGCCATCAACCCCCTAGTACCAGTTCCTCAGCACCTCCATCAGTTCCTGAAATGGTGGCAGTCCAGGGAGAACGTCATGTTCGGGATTCCACTCCGCTGGTCACCATCGAACAAGAATCTATTCTCCGACGCGTCACTCACGGGCTGGGGAGCCCATCTGGGAGAGCTAAGGATAGCCGGCAGGTGGTCTCCACAACAGAAGTCTCTACACATCAATGTTCTGGAGATGGCAGCAGTGAACATGGCAGTTCAGCACTGGAGCCCTCAACTGTTCGACAGCTCCTTGATGATCGCATCAGACAACACAACAGTAGTGAGCTACATCAACAAGCTGGGGGGAACGAGGTCCCGACTGATGTTCCAGGAGACATGGTCTCTTTTCACCTGGGCACAGACTCATTGGTGCCGGATCCGAGCACGACATGTACCCGGCCACCTGAACGTCATTGCAGACAGTCTTTCACGCCCGGACAAAGTCCCACAAACGGAGTGGCATCTCCACACAGAGGCCTTTCGTCAAGTGTCATCGATTTGGGAGCAGCCCCTAGTAGACCTGTTCGCAACAAGGGACAATACTCAGCTACCAATCTTCGTCAGCCCGATGCTCGACCCGCTAGCCTGGGCAGTCGACGCCATGTCAATCAGTTGGGACAACCTGATCGCCTACGCATTTCCACCGATAGCGCTTATTCAGGCAGTCTTGAACAAGATAACAGAGCACAGCAGTGTCATCATCCTCATAGTACCATGGTGGCCGAATCGCCCATGGTTCCCATCACTAGTCCAGCTACTGACCGACTTCCCTCGTCAGCTACCACCGTGGCGCCGACTACTAGACCAACGGCAGGGTATCCTACACCACGATCCACAGTGGCTCAACCTTCACGCCTGCAGATTATCAGGGATTCCCTTGCAAACCAGGGATTTTCAAGACCAGTTACAGAGGCGATGGCGACAGCGAACAGACCATCCACCTCTAGACTTTACCAGGCCAAGTGGGCTTACTTCCATACCTGGTGTGGGACCAGAGACATCGATCCCTACACTGCCTCTGTTCCAGTGATAGCTGATTTCCTATTGCACCTGCATCGGGACAAGGAATTCAAGTTAAGCACCATAGAAGGATACCGTTCTGCATTATCCCGAGTCATAAGACTAACTTCAGGAATTGATATTGGACATGATATCAACGTTGCGGCTCTGCTCCAGTCCTTCGCCTTACAGTCTCGCCGGACAAGACAACTACTACCGAAATGGGACCTTGGAGTTGTACTGAGTGCGTTTCTACGCCCACCATTTGAACCGTTACAGTCGGCCACGATCAAGGCACTGTCCTACAAGACAGTCTTCTTAACAGCATTCGCTCTGGCCACTAGAGTCTCCGAACTTCACGCATTAGAACGCAGCTCCCTGGCATGGACCGCTGGTTGGAAAACTATATCCTTCCGTCCGATCCCGGAATTCATCGCCAAGAATGAATCAACACGTCAGGGACCATGTGCTCAAAGACTATATCAGATCCCAGCACTTACAGACTTCGTAGGCCCACTGGAGAACGACAGAGTATTATGCCCAGTTAGAGCTCTACGATGCTATATACAGAGAACAGACTCTACTAGAGGATCTAGACGTCTCCTATTTCTATCATTACATCCGGGGGCATCTGCGGACATTACAAAGAATACAGTTGCATCTTGGTTAAGGAAGACGATACACTGGACATACCAACTCGCCATCGATGCTCCTCCCCTACTGTCGAAGGCATCATCTCATGAGATTAGAGCTATCGCTACGTCCTGGCCGCTCTGGAAAAACTTGTCACTGGGCGAGATCGTTCAAGCCTGTGCATGGACTGTAAACTCTACCTTCACTGACTACTATCTTAGGGACATGTCTGTACAAACAGACAGGGTGACTACGTTGGGCCCGTTAGCAGTAGCCCAGCATGTAGTCCACTAATTCCATCAAGAAAAAAGGGGGGGCGCCGCTCAAGCAAGCAAGATCCCGACAATTCGGTAAGTATAGAAGACATACCATGCCAGAGACGAAGGGACTTCAAGGCATCACGATGGCATCTGATTATCTAGCCAAGTATGCGAGCAAACGATGGAACAGAGTCCACCTCTCGCCGCATTACTTGTAATACCTTGAGCTCCCTACGCTTCTATACGACATGGGAATTATCAGGATATTATTAAGCATATTAGATTTACAAAATCAGAACAAGGCGTGCTCCGCTTAATCCAAAAGCAAGTCACAAGGCCGGCTACCCAACCTCCTCTGTTGGGAGTCTGGCATTTAAGTGATAACAGGTGAAGATTTGGGACACAAACATTAAACATTTATAAATAATGTTGGTGTTTGTTACCAAATCAAACCTGTTATCAACGTTGATTTGCCCAACCCATCCTCCCCTCTTTGCTCGGCCTTGACTCAAAACAGGTCTTGCTCAACATGGGAAAAAGAGTGATGGACATGCGCGGAGTGCACGCCACCTGGCGGACGATCGACGCAGCGATCAAGGGAGATAATTTTGTTTGCAGAAGATCTCCAAATGGAGGATTTTGGCATTTAAGTGATAACAGGTTTGATTTGGTAACAAACACCAACATTATTTATAAATGTTTAATTTTCACTGAGATACGTAATCCAAGATGGCTGCCATGGACCATATTGGATTCACTCCGTTCCACATCTTGTTAACACGATATCTCAAAAACAAATCAACCAATCGACTTCAAACTAGGGAAGGTTTTTCACATCAGTTAGACGGCCATTGGTATTGGTTTTCACTGAGGTACATAATCCAAGATGGCTGCCATTGACCATATTGGATTCTGTCCATCCCACATCTTGTGAACGCGATATCTCGAGAACAGTTCGACCAATCGACTTCAAACTTGAGAATGTGCTTCACATCAATTAGACGGCCATTGGTATTGATTTTCACTGAGGTACAAATCCAAGATGGCTGCCATTGACGATATTGGATTCCATCCGTCTCGGATCTTGTGAACGTGATATCTCGACAACAATTTGACCAATCAACTTCAAACTCGAGACGGTGCTTCACATCAGTTAGACAGCGATTGGTATTGATTTTCATTGAGGTAGTATGTAATCCAAGATGGCTGCCATTGACCATCTTGGATTTCACTCACCCATATTGTACCCATCTGTGTTGTGAACGCGATATCTTGATCTATTCCACTCATCGATTTATGAACCTCACCATCCACAAATCCATATACAACTACAGACTTACATTCCAGTGTTACACTACCCATTACTGCTTCCCAAACCTCCTCAAATTGTCTCAACAATTCCAGATGAACGTCTCTTTCCACATAAACATATCAACTTTCCAAGTTATATTTAAGGAGATATTGGAAGCGTATATGCTGTATGCTCTCAAACAGGCTACTTGGCGGAGGACCTGCTAGCTACTCAGCTTGTTTCACAAGAGCCAATAACGCTGCCATCTTGGGATGGTTCATTGTAGCAACGCATCAATCGATATTTTCCTTACAGTTTACTTCCACTAAAATTGCGATTTACACCACCAAGACGGCCGTGTTGCTGGCTCTCGTAAAAAAAATGCATGTGCGTGAACCTGCCATTTATGCAGTCTATTGAATACGCGGTAATATGCAGTACTTCTGGGATTACAATGGGGCTTATTGTCAGCTGGGGGTTCCTCTGTGGACCACTTGTAGTCATTCCCAAATACTGTTTTTACACCTTGGTTTAATTGTTCTTATCATGTATGTTCATATGTCTGTCTGTCTCCATGTTTTGTTACCACCATATCTTGAGAATAACTCTACCCAGGTCAACAAACTTAGGTATGCATATATGGTTGGTGGCGTGTAATGTGTGAAACCAAATAATTACTTCTTCATGAAGGAGAGGGAAGGTTGGTCATCACAGAGAAAATCCATGGCTGTAATACCTATATGGCTATCGTAGCTCAGTTGTTAGAGTATCATCACTTAGAGCTGGGGTCATGAGTTCAGACCCAGCAGATGACCAATTTACACACTCTCTCAAAAATCATTTCATGTGCATAGCTCAGTGGTGGGTAATACACCATCTAAAATAATGTTTTTCTGGGTCATAGTTTGTGCCTAACCCAAAACATGCTAATTGCATGTATCTCAAGACTGATAAATCTAAGGGAGTAAGGCTTACTGAATTTACACCAGACACACATCTGTCCATGGGCAAACAGCCAGAATTTTCTATGGGGTGTTGGCATGTATTTACCTATATTTTTGATTTTTGCTCAATTGCTTTATCTATATGGTTTGGTTTGATTGAGCACCCCACCGTAGTACAATGGGCGATGAGACATAGTATACCCCCAAGGCTGAGAGATTCTTAGTGCTCTGCCTAGTTCATGTTCAGAAAATGTTAAGAACCAGAAACCGAAACTGTATTTATTTGGCCTTGTATTATCCTGTGAGAATACATGTATTGCATTTGGAGATGTTTCTGCAATTCAGCTACTTTGTTGTACCCCTTAAATAAACATGGACTGGTCTTTGGGGAAATAAGCACTGAATTAGTATAATGCTATTAAAACAGCTTCTGTAATTTAGGACCAGTCACAGGGGAAATAAAATGGTATATGGAGTAGATGGATAATTCTCACCTGAGTCTGCCACAATTGCCCACATATTTTGGGCAGTAGGATTGTGGGGAAGGGTATTATATACTTACCGGTACCAGTATTAAACACCATAGAATTAATAATCTTTTCATTATTGATGCTACTGACTTTTACATATTTCCTGACCAACTGTTCTATCCTTAAATTGACAGACAACTTTATCGGTCTCAATAACAACAATGTTCAGTAATTTCTGTGCTCAATTAACCTTTCCATGCCCTTCCACTCGCCTCCATTGATTCCTTGTTTCCCATTGGTCAGAATTGATTACCGGGCAGTAATGGTAATTTCTGTCAGTCAGAGGACTCTCCCTAAACTGCTGTAATTTGTTTGTTTGTCCCAGATTATTCCCTGTACATTTATTGATCTAGTATTGAGCAATCATCTGTGGGCGGTATGCAGTTCTTTTGAAATGACAGAATCCACTAGAATTTGATGGGAGTTAAATAAGTATCCAATTAATCTAATATCGTGTCGCTGACCAAATTATCTCAGAAATCCTGGAATTCAACTGAAAGGTACAAAATATCTGGATGTGCACTATGTTCAGTGAACAGTCAGCAAGGACATACTCATGAAAACGCTGGTAATGCAAAAATATTTTATTAGCCAGTGATGGCAAAATAGGCAGATCAGAAGCACAGAAAAATGATGAAATATCCCAATATTTTGTATGCTACATGTAGCACTAATTTGTCATTAAAAAGAAGTAGCAGGTCTGTATAAAGTGATGGTAAATTATTAAAAATCCCTTGAGCAAAGTATCTTTTATTTTTTCCAGTCAGATTTTCTATATGTGATAATTTTTCCGAGTTTAAGTAAAGAGATGCATATCCTGCTTAAATAAAGTGCTATCACACTGCATATTACAGAATCGTTGCGTTCGACCCATATTAATTAGAAAATTAGGCTCAAATAATGAGCTGTTTGGAGATAATGACTTAATTCCTTCCAAACTTGGCTAGCATGGGCTGAGGGGATGCTACAGATTCGTTGCATTCCGCAAATATTAATTAGGAGAAACTAGCCAATTAGCTTGAAAAATAAGCATACAATGACCTATGATGTGCTAGTGTAAGAGCTGTTTCTTTCCCGCTAATGCCTTGATTCCTACCAAACTTAGCATAAATGTTATTCAGAGTGTTCCGAGGGGGATGTTACAGTACCTTTGCATTCCACACTTAATTAGGTCTACATGTAATAAGTCAATTAGCCTCAAATATCCTTTATCCTGTGTTTATAAGGTCTGTTATAATATAATAATATCCTTTATCCTGTGTTTATAAGGTCTGTTATAATATAATAATATCCTTTATCCTGTGTTTATAAGGTCTGTTATAATATAATAATATCCTTTATCCTGTGTTTATAAGGTCTGTTATAATATAATAATATCCTTTATCCTGTGTTTATAAGGTCTGTTATAATATAATAATATCCTTTATCCTGTGTTTATAAGGTCTGTTATAATATAATAATATCCTTTATCCTGTGTTTATAAGGTCTGTTATAATATAATAATATCCTTTATCCTGTGTTTATAAGGTCTGTTATAATATAATAATATCCTTTATCCTGTGTTTATAAGGTCTGTTATAATATAATAATATCCTTTATCCTGTGTTTATAAGGTCTGTTGTGGTGAAGATTATAATGCTCTAATTCCCCCCAGTGTTGGCGTACATGTCGAGGGAATAACATTACAGAATTGTTGCATTCAGCGTATATTAATTAGGCCTGATAATTATGTTTCATTTGGATAGTGGTCAATATAGACCTGCTCGTTAGTTGGACAGTTTTGACCATTATGGTCAGGATTAGTGCAAGCCCTTGGTCAGGCGCGCTCTTTGGTAGCCTTGCAACTATATCTAAGTTGTGTTTTGCAAAGCTCTTTCTTTAAAGCTTGAAATTTGTACCCAAAAATATACAACTTTATAAATCTTATCACATAATTGTATGACAAGGACCTGACGAGTTCTGCTGAAAAATACAATCTCATCAGTGTACGAATGTGAACTTTCATTGCTGAAGCCATGCTAATCAGATTGATAGAAAACAATTTACAAGATCATCTTGGGACTATTTATTTTTGTTTGCATCATAAAGCAGCCACGTGGGATTAATTTCCTGATATAGTAGCAATGTTTTATCAAACCTTGGTGCACATTGATTTCATTTTTTTAGATTAAATTTTAATAGGACTTCTCACATTTGTTACTCTGATTTATATTTTTTATGTATACAGTTGGATATTTTCTGAAATTAAGTGTAGTACCAGATTCATTGGGGAAATCTATATAATGCATCGAATGTACTTAAACATATCCTCTTGGGAAAAATACCCAATTAATGTACCATCTTCCATCACATTTAGAGTGGATTAGAGGGAATATAATCCGGGGCATGGATACCTTAAATAAAACTGTATTCTTAATGTGATATAATTAATGGACTTGGAATGTTGCATCTAGAAATATTCAGGATACCAGAACATAGAAGTTACATGCACTTCAATGAATCCTCTCTTGGGAGGCGGTCCCTTAATTAATACCAGTTATCCCTCTAACTACCTTGAGTATTTCTGACCCCAGACATTAAAATGTCAAGACTACACTAGATCTATTAGAGGCTATCATGTCTGCTTGTTTATTGGTATTTAATGGCCTCTTTCAATTTGGCCCTTGAGATGTCCATTTCTCTCCAGGGAAATATATAAAAGGCTGGCTGGCTTCATTTGGAAGAGCATAGACTAGTTCTCAAGGGTTCCTTCCCCTTTTCAGGGCCAGGCCATTTGGTTGAAGTCAAGAAATGACCAGTCTACTGTAGTCCTTAATAGCACTTCTTGACCCTTGGTCATATTTCTAGAGGGGGAATTTTGAAGCTGTTTTTAAATTCTCTGAACTACTTGATTTCTGCTATAAAGTTGTAGTGAAATTTCACTAGAGCTGCAGATGATAAGGAAGTTTGACGGTTTTATCATTTATAACAAGTTTATAGATATGTGGTTCACATTTTCTCTATAGGTGTTGTTGCATTTTTTCTGCAAAGCATGGATATAGAAATTTATGGACAGCATGTATATACATTATTGGTCACTACGAAAATATGTTGAACCATCTGAAGAATGTATTGGCTGTCAAATACCATGTGTATCAGTGTGCACAAATTTCCTGAAAATCTGGTTTCAATTTTCTGTGAATGAAACAATGCTGTTCCCATGTCATGCATGCAAGATTTTGCCAGGGAAGTTTTTTACAGGTGGTTTCTTTCTTGTGATTATTTGATTATTTGAAAAGAAACAGGCCAGCATTCTTGGAAGTTGTCGCTATTTTTAAACAATAAGGTGACCCTAGAGGGTGAGATGGTGGCGAGGTTAATTCCCCCGTGTCCCCAGTGCACATGTGTTTATGATTGTAGCCAGTGGTTACTGGGTTCTGCCTCTGTATTGTTTGGTGTCTTGTTCCTGACTTCTGTTCTGACAGGACACTGGGGCCAGACTCAGTGTGGTCTACAGGAGGCAGAGAGGGCTAACTTATGGTACATGGTGAGTTATAGAATCGAGTCTACCATTCCAGTCTATACTAGGCTTCATGGTAGGAGTCAGACAGCAGATTTTTTGCAATAATAAAACTTGAGAAAAAGCTCTGTAAACCTAAAATTTTGGCTGAATTTAGACTGGTCAGGAACCAAGTACATGTAGCAACAATTGAAAATCTGAAAATTAAAGATGAATGGAACAGGTAATGCGATGCAGAATAGGGGAATGCGGACTTCAAGGTAACTGTTGAACTGTTGGCCACCCTGCCCAAGATTTACTGGTGAATAGAAATGATTAGTCTTTTTGCTGACATTCTGTGATATACAAACAATAAAAATACATCAAAATTTGTCAATCTGGTCTATCTAAATCCATGTTAACCATCAGTGGCTCACTGGAGCGGAACTTCGCCAAGTGCTGGTTGATCAAAATGACCTACATATATGACATATGCTCGTGCTGAAGACTAACTTATTTGTAGAATAGTATGAGGAAGAACAACCATTCACAGTGTCAGAATATTGCTGCTAGGTCCATGGATATTGCAAGGAACTACATAGTTTGTTTTCACCTCCAAATCAGTAATTTTGCAAGAAAACACTGTTTCGTGATCCTGTTATTCGGAAATCATAAGCCTTGATGCCTTGAAATTACTCTTTAACTAGTAATAACTAAATTTTGTAGCAGTTTATGCCAACTGAATAATTTATTTCACAGGTAATATTTTATTTTTTGCAATTTAACCTATCCACTGGGGCTGAATCTTCTCCACCATCCAATGGCAGGTGTCCCCTTGTTTTCAAATATCTGAATCATCCAATCGCTGTCTTTTAACCGGAAGATATCCCATGATGCCCTGGTGTTTTCTGGAATGGTCCATTACATCCAATCTAGTTCTCTGGTCACCTGTTTTTTTGTCAGTGATATTAGCTCGCGGCTGGGATTAATTTGTATACAAAACTGACATTCAATAAAATATATCTTACCTTCATTGAATAGTCAGCTTCAGTTTATTTTACTTCCAAGAAATAATGTTCAAATGGTTTAACATGTGAATAAGTTTTCTAAGGATTTCATTGGCTGGCAGAAAAATTGTAATAAAGTTAAAATATTTTTTTCTTGGTGTCATAATATTTTATAATGCCAGGATAAAAACATTTGATTAGATTGGTGCACTATTCAACAGACAAGTTTTTGGCACAATTAACGTAATAGTTCTCTAATAAATAGCTTTTGCTAATAAATCAGTAAAATTGATAATATAGGTGAAAAGATTTTTTGTATTCATTTCTTGTCAGCTCCATGTCATTGTATACCATTCGCTTTTATCTCCTTTTACCAGACATGAGTTATCACCCTTGAATGTGTTTGTGATGTGGTGTTAAAGATGTAATCAGCCTCAAATCTGGGCTGAAATCGATGTCTCTCAAACTCAGCGAAAGTGATATGTTACAACAGATACAAAATGAGACCCATTTGACCACAAGAAACTGAATTTGTTTCTACCATTCACGAGAAAATAGAAGGAATCGATCTTTAAAAATAAACAGCATAGCATGCCGTTTATTTTTCCACGGCCATGTCAACAAGCGTATACACGTGTGGTGCATTCTACCAATGTATGCTATGCGACATTACCGAACCGTAGGCACGAGCCATGACGTTATCCCACGGCTGCAGCAGCTGTGCAGCATTGAGATTCGTGAGCGTCGCTACGTCACCCATGCGTGACGTCATTTTCCTCTCCGCATACAACACACACTCAATGGCAAAACAGAAACCCCGTCGAAGCGGGCAGAGTTTCAAATTTCTCTGACAAGATATTCTTGCATTCGTTGTATATAGCGATCCCACTATCATCAAATATAATACATATGATGCTTTGGTAATCTTCTCTGCTGAAAAAACGCATAAGGGAGAGATTACAAAATCCGTCCATTTTGAGGCTGATTACATCTTTAATTGTTGTAATACAAACAGTGTGGGTAAGTTGGTGGGGAAATGAATGTTTTGCATGATCGTGTTCGGGACATGGCATACGGTAATCCCTCTAATAATTCAACGCCCCTATCAAAAATTCTATCACCCCTATTAAATTTCAGGGACAAAATTCAATCGACGGTTCTAATAAATTTAAGTAAATTTAATCACCCTCTCAAATCATTGAAATTTTAAAGATAAAATAGATTAACTGCATGATTTTGAACCATTTTGTCAACTTCTTGTTGTCCCCCGCTACTTAGTAGGGGGGGACTTAGAAACACCGGTGTCCGTAATTCCGTAATTCCGTGATTCCGTAATTCTGTAATTCCGTAAGATTTTCTTGTCCGGACAATAACTCGTGAACAATTTAACCGATCAACTTCAAACTTGGGGTGTGCCTTGACATTGGGGAGAGGACGGTTGGGATTGTTTTTCAGCAATGTGCGTAATCCAATATGGCTGCCGTCAGCCATTTTGGATTATAAACAGTACGATCTTAGATTTTCTTGTCCGGACAATATCTCGTGAACGATTTAACCGATCAACTTCAAACTTGGGGTGTGCCTTGACATTGGTGAGAGGACGGTTGGGATTGTTTTTCAGCAATGTGCGTAATCAAATATGGCCGCCGTCAGCCATTTTGGATTATAAGCAGTTCGATCTTAGATTTTCTTGTCGGACAATAACTCGTGAACGATTTAACCGATCAACTTCAAACTTGGGGTGTGCCTTGACATTGGTGAGAGGACGGTTGGGATTGTTTTTCAGCAATGTGCGTAATCAAATATGGCCGCCGTCAGCCATTTTGGATTATCAGCATTTCGATCTTAGATTTTCTTGTCCGGACAATAACTTGAGAACGATTTAACCGATCAACTTCAAACTTGGGGTATGCCTTGACATTGGTGAGAGGACGGTTGGGATCGTTTTTCAGCAATGTGCATAATCTAATATGCCACCATCAGCCATATTGGATTATAAGCAATTGGATCTTAGATTTTCTTGTCCGGACAATAACTCGTGAATGATTTTAACCGATCAACTTCAAACTTGGGGTGTGCCTTGACATTGGTGAGAGGACGGTTGTGATTGTTTTTCAGCAATGTGCGTAATCTAATATGGCCGCCGTCAGCCATATTGGATTGTAAGCAGTTGAATCTTGTCTGGACAATAACTCGAGAACGATTCAACCGATCTACTTCATACCTGGGGAGTGCCTTGACATTGTTGAGAGGAGGATTAGGATTGTTTTCAAGGACGTGCTTAATCCAATATGGCCACCATCAGCCATAGTGGATTTCATTGGATTTTAAGCAGTTTGATCTTGTCCGGACAATAGCTGGAGTACGATTCAACTGATCTACTTCAAACTTGGGGAGTCCCTTGACCTTAGTGAGAGAAGGGATTACAGTCATGTATTATGTTTTATGGATGTGCATAATCCAATATGGGTGCCATCTGCTGTATTAGATTATGTTAAGCTCATCAGCGATATCTCCATTTTCAAATCATACTCTTATCAATGATATGAGATATCATCGACCCCAAAAAATCGACCATAGAGGTCCATGGCCCCTGCAGCAGCAGCGCCAGTTATGGTGGATGTAATCCACCATAACTGGTGCTGCTAGCGGGGGACATGGACCTCTATGGTCGATTTTTCTAATAAATTTGATCACACCCATATTTTGTGGTGGGAAATTTCACTTCCATGATTTTACTAAATTGACACTAAAGATTATTGGCATCAAACATGTACCATCACTCTGTATTGTGGGATTCGTGTATATATGTAACAGTCATTGGGTCAATGCGTGATATAGAACTTTATTCTGTATGTTCATGATGTATCGAATCCCTTATCTAGTCACAAATATCCTTCTTGACCAGGGCTTAGATTGTTCTCTCATAAATTGAACATTGCTGATAGACAAACTATTAGGATTCTATGATGAGGGTCAGTGGGGTTTGGTAGTCAATTTAATATGATTTGAGTAAATATTGATGAAGGAAATGGATCATTGTTTTGGGCGAGTTGACAGATAGTCTAACCTGACCTCTGTTTTGTCAAGAATAGAGTGTGAGTACAGATTTTTATTATTCTTATAATAAATTAAAAGTTTTAATGATATTCAGAAGCTGTCCACTGGTTAGGTCTAGTGGAGCCTAATATCCCCCCCTTAACAATACTACAGGCAGACATCTCCCTGAGATTGCTTGATAATTTGTTTGAATGACAATATTAGCTTAAAGATTAGACTTTCTGTCTGGCTACCTTAAGAGCTTGTGTTCAGATAATGTTTGTCACAGCAGGGGCTTAAATGGGGCACAGGAAGGGGTTTTCATTTCAGTATTTTCACGTATATCTTGTTAATATGATAAATACCTATACAGGTCTTTATCCTTGAATTTGTTACACATGTAAAATGTATTAGTCAGATCTTTGAAGAACCCATACACTGGTCTATAGTTCCTTAGTTAAATTACAACAAGGGCAGTTTGTATTAATAGGGGTATAAATTCCCCAGGATTTATTCTAGGAATGTAAACCCACAAACTGGCCTATCTAGTCTACTGACTCCATCCATCCCCCTTTTATTGGCATAACTCAGCCCTTAGAGGGGTATCAAGGCATATCGACCCCCAAGACAAATTCCTTATGTACACTGGCAGGCTGTTTACCCTGTCTTGCCATACAAACTACTCCTGTAGATACTTGATTGTCTGAGACAAACCTGGCAGTCTTTAGATTTCAATTTACTTAATCCCACAGTTCAATTCTCCCAGGTATGGGACCCCGCCACATTGCCATTCATTAGGACGTATTAAGTAGTCGCCCTGTCGTAAATCTTTTGATCTAATCTCATCTATCTATGTCTGTCTGATCAACTGTACTCTGAACAAAACCTGATCTCTGTCTGATGATCAACTGTGTTCATAAAATAAGGAAATTTGTGCAGTTTCAATCTTTTAAGAGAATGTATTTTTTTTTTTTCAATCGCTAAATTTTGTAAGAGACTTTTTTCTTCTTTTTTTTTTAATTCCGAAAAATGCATTAAGTTAATCTTCATTGGTAGTCGTTAAACATGAATTTTTCAAGTACCACACTATTACATAACCTTTTCCTGCTGTTTTCACTCACAAATCTATTTTTGTCAGGCATGCCTGTTTGACATACCTCTCTCACTAAGTCAATTGATATGTCACTCTGGTTTTAAATGGCCATTAAATTTAATCCCTTTTTTATCTGGACTGGCTCTCCTACACATAAAGTTGATCAGTTATATATGTTAGGGTAAATTCTCTAATAATTCATTCACCAACAAATTCTCTCTTGAATTAAGAAATAAAGACTGAGGAAGAGGTTTCAAATTTCCCAGATAAACACCAGTTGGCAAGAGTCCAGCAGTTTAGACCCGAGGCCGCAGGACGAGG
This sequence comes from Hanleya hanleyi, assembly GCA_036873755.1. NCBI lineage: Eukaryota > Metazoa > Mollusca > Polyplacophora > Lepidopleurida > Hanleyidae > Hanleya > Hanleya hanleyi. The sequence continues at coordinate 97,191 of JAVTVY010033567.1, forward strand.
GTCTAAACTGCTGGACGAGTGCCAACTGGTTTATCTCGGAAATTTGAAACCGATTTCCGAGGTCTTTATTTCGATTCGGACATGCACAATCAAATATTTATTACGAAATTCTATTAAATTGCTAAAATATGTTGGTGTATGCCTTCCACATTGATCAAATCAATTTCTGAATGGGGCGTCACATTCCAGCTGGTCAATGCGAACATTGTTGCAAACTGCGGGAAAGTATACATTTCGCGCGCGCTCCTTATAGTTATCTCCGCCAGCCGACAATGTCACAGCGCTGCAGGTGTTCCCCGGTGTTTATTGGGAATTCAACACCACTTTCGGTACAATGCTATAACATTGAGACAGACTGGAGGTATGTTCGAATTGCGATTAATCACTAATATATTTGATCAGGCCGTCATTAAAAAGTTCGTTGAGTGAAACTGAACCTTTGACTACCCATTTATTCTAAAATTATAGCTATATCCTGTAAATTTAATTGACCTTTCATATGCAAAAAAAAATTCCCTGTCTACCTACCCAAATTTCTGTGATCGGATTATACCCAACAAACATATTCTTAAGGATGGCCTTAGCTTATAAGAAACCCTAATCTCCCTATATATAAGGGAAACTGCACAGTTCCTGTTTTTACCCCTCGGCCAACTTTTACCCCTCGGCCAACTTTGGCCTAGGGGTATTGTCATCATGTACGGCTGTCCGTCCGTCCGTCCGTTACCGCGATATCTACAGAACCGTTTCATGCATGGCAACCAAACTTGTTACATCTATTTATCTTCACGTAAATCAGAAGCCTATCGAAAATGAGTCATCGCGGACAATATTTTGCAGAGTTATGCCCCTTTTTACAAATAAAAATCCATTTATGATTTGTTATTGTGATAATTTCAGAACCGTTCCATATACAACATCCTAACGTGATACAGTTGTTTCTCTTGACCTGAACTAGATGCCTATCGAAATGAGTCGTGTCAGAAAGTATTTTGCAGAGTTATGCCCCTTGTCTAATAAAATCCACTAATTCCTATGTTAAGTTTGCATATTATTTCTATATCATGTTAGTATACTATCACATTTATTTATTGATTGGATGACTGATTTATTGATTTATTCTCTTACACAATGCGAAGAATGCCTGCAAATCTGTTTTGAAAATGACACTGGATGCCTATCGAAAATGAGTCGTGTCAGAAAGTATTTTGCAGAGTTATGCCCCTTGTCTAACAAAATCCACTAATTCCTATGTTAAGTTTGCATATTATTTCTATATCATGTTAGTATACTATCACATTTATTTATTGATTGGATGACTGATTTATTGATTTATTCTCATAGACAATTTTTTTTTTTCAAAGAAAGTACACTTACAATACCAGGGGTAAATATTTCTTCCCACAAGCCAATCAATTGGTAGAGACACCCTTACATTATAATAGCTGGGGTTCAGAGCCGAGGGGTTTCGATAGCGCAGCTTCATGTTAATATCATTGCATCAACTTCCCATTGTAGTAGATTTGATCACCTATATAATTCTGATTGGGATTTGGCCCTGTGATTTAATTACTTGAATTGACCATTATATGTGGAGTGATTGTTGTCAAGGTCAAATCCTAGTATTGGTGATACCATTTGAAGGCTCTCCAAATTCATACCACACATGCAACTGGTGATGAACTAGAAGCTTTTCCAGTTTGACTGACCTTGACTTATTTTATCAATATCAAAATGAATGGCTTTAAGGCTCTCAAAACTTTTCCAAATTGTGCCTCTTTTATGTGCATGCATATGTGAAATCCGAAAGACTCTTGTCCTACCATACAATGCAGACTGTATCCATAGCTGTATATACTTGAAAGATCTGTATTGTGAAGATTAAAACTGTCTGGCTTAAAACTTTCCCATCACTCTGTCAAATTGTCGTGAAGCACACTGGTCGGTGAACTCAGATACCCTAGCATACATACCAATCACATTTAGCGGGACATGCAGAGGGCATGCTTTTTGCATGTTACATTTAAGGCAAGACAGATAATCAAACTATTGCCTTATTAAACATGATCAAACTATTGGCTTATTAAACATGAGCAGTGTGACTAACGTCACAGGACCTGAAGTAGGGTAGGCATTAGGACTGCGACGCGCACTGAACTCTTGGACCCCCTCCCCACAAAGTTGAAATCCTTCCTATATTAAGATGGGCACAGCCCAAGTCAGAATCACCAGTAATTTTCACCAAAAATTTTCATCAAAAGTAGGTCTGCTCAGAACTTGCTGGTAACAGTCTCCTAATGCACCTTCATGCCAAAAATCAAGGTTCAGATGTCAACGGTTCTCCTTACTTTGCCGACGAAAGGATTCGGATGGACTCACTCACTCACTCATAACCAGACAATTTCCAAATGAGAGCCTACTTCGTAGGAATACCAGGGAAGGCACAAAGTTTATCATCCACTGTTTGCAGGGTAACCCTTTTCACCCTACTAAAAATAGCCATACCAAACCAAAGAAAGTACAAAGCTTTTTAACTCAGATTTCTGTCAAGGTATGTTTTATCCCAATTCATCCTTTGAGTATAATACTGATCAGTCAACACTTATCAAGTGTGGATAGGTTAATACTACATAATCCATAGAGAATCACGGACACATAGTCCACATAGCTGACCAATGTTCTCCCAATGATTTATGGTATTAGACCTAGAATCTAGACTGGACAGAGAATGGAAGCTAACCCAAACATTTTAGCTCCCTGAATTCCCCAGTCAGATGCTGGAGCAGACAAGATAAGAAGAGGTATTAAAGCCTGTGCCAGACCTTAGCCTAAGGTATCCCTATAAAGTTCAATAACTTTCTCCTCTCTCCAGACCCAGCTTGGGAACCTTGCACTGTTCCCAGCCTGATGGTCATTTTATAATGATATAAAAGTAAACATGAAGGCTCCATTGATTTATACAAACCCGGCCTCCCTCTTCCTGTTCACAGTCCGGGTCTAGTCTTGGCTCTGACACTAACGGTTCAGTCTTACAGCCCTCCACAATAAATGAGAGATTTACTTTTCCTGATTTATTTGTTCTGGGCCCTGATGAAAAGCCAGTTCCTGGTAGCAAGTCATCATAAAAGCCAGTTTATGTCTGTTAGTTTTACTAGAGAGAAACCTCTGGTCAGCTTCCACCAGCAATAAAACATTGTATGCATCATTTGCTGGCCTGTATGGGATGTTACCACACTAACTGGTTGTCTTAACACTTTTAGTCCAGATATTTACTCAATTGCATAAAGAAAAGCATCTTCTCTAGCCAAGTCGACGTACATTACATCACGTTGCTCTGTACATTGCCTTGGCATACTTCTCTAGTAAAGTTGAAACGTGAATCCTCATCGATGAGTGGGATGCAGAGACTACTTGCTGCATCCAATCAGAATGTGCGTTATGTAGCAGTTGATTACCAAGATGGCAGCCTCCACTAAGAACGAGCTGTGTCGAATGTGCGGGGAAATCCTGTCAAAAAAAGGAGAAGCATTTTCACGGTCACTTTCGGTGTTCTGATCAATTGAATCAGCTTTTGGAACGCGCTGCAAGGTCGAACGATAACGAATCGCCTTACGAGTGTGGTCGACTTGAAATTGAAGGGGAACAATTCTTGGAGGCAGAAAGTCGCTCATCGTTAAAACTTCCGCCAGGTGGCGCAGAGCAGTACTCCTCTGCCACCAGCCAAGAATGTCAAGGCAGCGTAGAGAGCTTTGCAATGTAGTTGACTTGGCTCGTGAAGATGAAAGAAAAGTAGATTGGTCATTTTCATTTGTCAACATCTTGTACAGTAACTCAATTGTGCACAGTTCTGAACAATCAGAGCTGAATGTGCATGGACAGAATAGTTTCTGGAATTTGCTTCTAAAGTGTGTTTTAATATGAGCAGACCTATCAACTTGTGGCGTGAGACTCATGCATTGGGCTTCAATCTCACGCTCTCACACAGCCACTTATAAATCTCACACATTCGCCATTTCAATATTAAAAAAAATCTGTAAAACACGAGTATTTTGCTCAAAGATCTCCGTGTCCGACACACACGACACATAGGAATCACCTGTGGAATCACCATCATTAGTGTTTTGCTGCTCTCGAACTACATCAGTTTCCCCGTCATATCGGGCACCCGCATGTCCTATATTACGCACAAAGCAGTATCGGGAACCACGCTGTCAAAATGATGATGGTGATGCTCGATTTTCTGCAAAGTGTTCGAAGTTTACAGGTAATGAAAGTATAAGAGCAAATTTAATAGACTGTGTTAAGAAATACCCATTTATTAGTGCGGTGGAGAAGGATGAATCGATGTTCTGGTGAAACATTTTCAGCCTAAAAAATAGTTTTCGATAGTTGGAAATTTGTTGTCAAAATCCACAAGAACAGGTCAATTTCATGTTTAGATTTCCAAAACATTTCCAAGGACCGCCACAAGAAAAAAAAAAATAAAACAACCAAAACTACGAACGATATTACTGAGAGTCTGAGTGATGATTTGTGATTTTATTCATCAAAAAAGTGGCCAGAATGCATCTCCAGCCATCTAGAACCCGACAGCTTACCGAGATTCCCTATACTCTGAAGGCATATTGCACACTGTGTTATATGCCTGTCTATTCCAATCCAAGTACTAACAACAGCTTTTAAAGGTTTGACCAGGTGAGAATTATATATACAAGAGAAGAAATTGCGGACAATTTAAATCATATTTTTAGCCCACATCACCAGATGGTGGGCTGTTCAAATCACTTTTCGTCCGTGGTCCGTCGTCCGTCCGTCCGTAAACAATTCTTGTTACCGCGATTTCTCAGGAACTACTGCATGGATCTTTTTAAAATTGGTACACAGGTTCCCCTTGGGGTCTAGTTATGCAAGAAACCTTTTCTGGTCCGATTCGAAAATCCAATATGGCCACCAGGCAGCCATCTTGGATTTCCCCATGAAACCTTGTTGCCGCGATTTCTCAGGAACTACTCCATGGATCTTTTTCAAATTTGGTACACAGGTTCCCCTTGTGGTCTAGTTGTGCAAGAAACCTTTTCTGTTCCGATTCGAAAATCCAATATGGCCACCAGGCAGCCATCTTGGATTTCCCCATAAAACCTTGTTATCGCGTTTTCTCAGGAACTACTGCATGGATCTTTCTCTAATATGGTACACAGGTCCCACATGGGGTCTAGTTGAGCAAGATACCTTTTCTGGTCCGATTCGAAAATCCAATATGGCCACCAGGAAGCCATTATGGATTTCCCCATGAAACCTTGTTATCGCGATTTCTCAGGAACCACTGCATGGATCTTTTTCAAATTTGGTACACAGGTTCCTCTTGGGGTCTAGTTGTGCAAGATACATTTTCTGCTCCGATTCGAAAATCCAACATGGCCACCAGGCAGCCATCTTGGATTTCCCCATGAAACTTAGTTATCGTCATTTCTCAGGAACTACTGCATGGATCTTTCTCAAATTTGGTACACAGGTTCGCCTTGGAGTCTAGTTGTGCAAGATACCTTTTTCGGTCCGATTCGAAAATCCAATATGGCTGCCAGGTGGCCATCTTGAATTTCCCCTTGAAACATTGTTATCGTGAATTCTCAGGAAATATTTCATGGATCTTTCTGAAATTTGATTCACATGTCCTGATTCACATGTCCTAGTTGTGCAAGATACCTTTTGTGGTCCGATTCGAAAATCAAATTAATACGGTATTCCCTGCGGATCAAATGGTGGGGCATATTCTATATATTGACTATAGAGAATATCCATATCTTCACCTTCCATATCAAGGAGTTCAAATAATTCGGAATTAAAATGTATTTCTTCAAATTTTAAATCAGTTTTCTTTAGTCCATGCAGTTGCAAGTCAACTGCTCCACCCTTTCGTCTGCCGGCGGGTCAGCTACGTGAAGGGACGTCACTCTTGTGACACAATGTCACAACTCGACAGCTGTAAACTACTGCATGTTTCGATCCAAGGGAAATAATCAAGATTCAGACACTTTCAAATTCGAAGTTTCAACATTACTGCGCGGACCAGATCACTTCAGTATTAAGTATTGTACCATCTTGCTATTTTCGAGCAGGTATCTTAAAAGAGATATCTCAAACTAGTCCAGTAAACAGAACAGAATTAGCATTTGTTCCTAATTATAAAATCTTAAGTATGCCAAAGTGTCAAAGAGATTTTTCTTCGCTTCCAGTACCCAATGATGACACGTGCAAAAAAATGAATAAAATGAAAATACTACAAAACGAAGACGAAGGATCCTCCGTACATGTACATTCACTTTCAGACTAACTTTGCTCATTTCTCTTGTACTATAACAACCGACATAAGTATAGTTTCTAGAAATCTTGAACTCCTGAAACTTAGAAAGATTATATCTTGGTGTTTTCCAGTGTCCCTTTTTCAATCTTTTTCGCTCAGATTAAAAATTCTATAAACAAAATTACAACTCAATCGTCTTAGTAACAATGGACAAAAAGATCCCCTTGTCATTAGCTTACAATTATCGGACCATGGTGGGCGCCAAGATCCTTCAGGATCTCTCGTTTATAATAAATATATTGTGCATTGCCAATGATGTGCAACCTCAAATAATGTGCCACCCTTTAGGGCTTGATCTTTATGCAAAGCTGCATGTTATACAGGCAGTGTGACTAATGTCACAAGACCTACGAAGTAGGGTTTCATATGATTTAAGTGTGTACCTTGACCTGAGACTGGCCATTTCCATGGTCGTGGGAGGCATTGAGACATGTTTATGCCAATTTCGAGGTTTCTAGGTCACCTAATGGGGTCAAAAATTGGATCAGAAAGTAGGTCACATTGACCTTGACCCAATTAGGTCAGGTCACATTGACATTGACCTAATTAAGCGCATTTTCATGGTCTTAGAAAGCATTAGAACATGTTTTTGCCAATTTTGAGGTTTATAGGTCACCTAAGTATGTTTTTGCCAATTTCGAGGTTTATAGCTAGGTCACCTAAGTAGGTCAAATTTTCATCAAAAGTAGGTCAGCTCAAAACTTGCAGGTAACAGTTCCCTAGTGCACGTTCATGCCAAAAATTTAGGTTCTAATGTCAACGGTTCTCTTTATTTTGCTGGAAAAAGGATTCAGATGGACTGACTGACTCACTCATTACCGGACAATTTGCAAATGAGAGCCTACTTCATAGGAAAAAATTTAGATGTTACATGAGTAGTGTGACTAACGTCACAGGACCTACGAAGTAGGGTGAGGAAGATGACTTGGGGGTCCAAGCTTAATGTTACAGGTCACCTAGATGACTTGGGGGTCCAAGAGTAATGTTATAGGTAACCTAAGTAGGTCACCTTTTCATCAAAAATAGGTCAGCTCAGAACTTGTTGGTAACAGTCGCCTAATGCACGTTCATGCAAAAAAAATCAAGATTCTAATGTCAACGGTTCTCCTTATTTTGCCGACGAAAGGATTCGGATGGACTAACTGACTCATTACCGGACAATTTGCAAATGAGAGCCTACTTCGTAGGAAAATGGTACAGTTTTCTTGTTCTAGTGGTCAGTATCAGCTGATATTAGGACATTATTCCATGCAACTCACTATTAATGTAAAATTAATCGGAAGGTGTTTGAAGCATCAAAAGACATGAAACCAAGCAGAAAGACGCTCTGACTTAAGAAAATATTTTTGTGCACAATAACTGCTGACCTCTAATCTTTCCATTTGTGGATATGGTTATCAAAGTGTTTTCAGTCTTGTTATCTTGTGCCCAAATGGACTGGGCATACATCTCAGAAGATAAATCACCCTGGCTTGAGAGAAGGAGGTCAGAGAGGTTGTGTCCCAATCCTAAAAGCAAGAGTGCCTGTGCAAAATTTTGTGCTCATAAACAAAATTACACAATTCCAGCCGGAAATTCTCTTTAACTGCCCGACTAAGATAGCACCAGTTATTTCATTTGGCCTTTCTGAATTGAATGCCTGCAGTCTGTATATATGTTATAGAGATATGGGTGCTAGAAAACCAATTACACTGGTCTGATTCTATCAGTTTTGGGATAATCCCAAAGGCTGTCTCTTATCAGATGTTCTGACATGGTATAGGTATTCCATCAATCCTCCTGATCTTCTACACTGCCATTCAACAATATAGCCTTTCTGTGCAACGGTAGAAACAGCCCTCATCTGTGTAGTTTGATTGGAAAAAAGAGAAGATAAAAAAGCGAAATAAGAAGTGTACCCAAGTGCTTCACAGACGATGTAAGTCAGCACGGTGCAGCTTTTAACGTCAGTTCTGTTAATTTTATAATGAGTATAGTTTTTATGTCAGGTACTTTTGGCAGAAATGAGCGGCACTGGTATGTTTGTAAACACTTCAAAAAGACCTAGGAGAGATGCTTTACCGCACACTGGGCTGTTCGTTTGGATCAGGCGTATTTAAGCAAACTACTACTGACAGACCCCCGTAATTGTATTTGGAGAGAGTCTTCCTTCTGATATGCTAAAAACTCTAGTTTCCACCCTATGTGCCCTAAACTTCCTTTCTTCCAATTTCTAAATAAAGCCTGGAAATAAACACTGCAATTATGCTTCAATATGTTTTTTCTTTCATGTCTTCGCTGAAGGCTTGACCTACCTTGAGTAATACAACAAGAGGTAGTTTATGTAGGAAACTCTTCAGAGGGCCAGAAAACATGTTTTATAGCCTCTTAAGATTGAAGAGTGGCTGAAAGTGAATAATCAAGCAATAGAGTTATGATGGATCAGTTAACAGTACTGTCTGGGAGGTCAAGGGGCTGTAGCTGGGCCAATTTACAGGCTAGTATACCTATGTGACTCCTGACTACATGTTTATCAGTTGACAAGTTTGTTAACTTGGTCAAGAGCTGTTCTTGTTTGTCATGCAGTAATATTGAATATAGTAAAACCACACCTAGGTTGATGCCACACTCCCAGTTTTGTTTTGCAAGGTCCCATGGTATAACAAAACACCGCTTGATTTGCTTGCCTCTGTAAATTGGAAATTAAATTAAATCTCCCATGCTTTAAAGTGTGGCTGATCTTGTAACCATGCCTTGTTTGGGGATGCTTGATTAACTGCACCATCAACCTGCAGCTCAGTGAGCTAGTTTTACATATACCCAGTTTGAATCTCCTTTCATTCAACTCCTGATCAAATCTAGCATTGAATCTGACATTCATGAGGCACTCCTTGTCCATTTTGATGTTTACAAATCCATAATCATTGGTTAACTGTTCAGTCTATATTCATTTCTTTGATAAATCAATTTTCTGGAATACATTTATCTGCCTATCTATGACTGTTGATATACCCAATATGCCTATATTATGGTGACCTGTTTGAATGTTGAGAATATATGCTCAAAAAGAATTATCAATGATTCACAGTTGCAAATATTTTTGTCTCACAGTCAAAGTGAAAACTGATGAAGAAGTACATGTAGTATAGGAACAATATCCCACAGAGAATATTGCTATTCGTCCCCAATTGTGTGCGGCTAATGGGGAATTTTGAGACAGTTTAATGTTATTGGAAATGTTCACTTCCCTTGCCTGAAGAATATATTGTAAAAAGGAACAAAGCCAACTAGAAATGTTATTTCAACTGATATATTTATTAAGATCCGGCTTGTCAAGTTTACCTCTGACATATGTCATGTAACACCAATATGCTGATAGAATCTTCACAGTTGAGCCGCGAGTAAAAAAATTTGTACATAATGCACTCGGTAATAGAACTTCTGCGATAATTAAATCAATGCTGAACTTGCTACTGATGTATTGCACCTCCAGGTAAGTATGATAGATGTATAGAACTGGTCAGACCAACTAGAAGGTTGTTAGCAGATAAAGCGTGATAACCTGGGTTCAAAGGTGCAAGGAGTACTAGTTGAGATGGATATACAAATGGAATGGACAGTAGGAGGAAGCAGTGATAATGGATCATGTATAAGTGCTGATTGACATGTGCACTACAGCTGTGTACTGTCAGATACAATAGCAGCACTGGCTAGTTTTACCTGGATACCATCTACTGAGCTGTGTAATAACCGGTGTTGCTGACATGGAAAGCCATTTATATATCTAATCTGTAATGTGGTGGATAGAGTGTTATCATGGAGAAGTTCACACAAGCTCTAGATACCCAACTGCAGACCATACCTTGCCCCGGGTGAACCAAACTGCATGCAAAAGACTCAAACTCAAAGTAACCAAACACACCAATAGACTAAGATTTGGTGACTGAAAGTGGGGAAAAACATTACAATAGATAACGTAATGGGATTTTTGTACTTCAAAAAGTTCTACTTCCATCTATTAACAATGTTTGTTGTTTTTTCTGACGTTTTAAGTATTTCACGTATTTTAACTGATAATATAATCAGTTCCATCAGGCTAACGTTGCCGTTTTGATAAATTTTTTGAAATCTTTAAGACTTTATCTTAGGAAGGTTTCCGGTTTTCCTTGTCACATAATACTGTCCTGATGCCTGGAATGTAACAAATGAACAGGACAGTCTGGGAAAACCAGTTTCTTCCATTGTCAAACTGGGGCAACTTCCCCTCTACATTTACAAGAGATAACACTGAAGGCCAACAACTGTCAACTTCAGACAGTGTTTACTAGTTCCACTGACAGGAAAACTCAAAACATCTTAGCCATAAGATTACACATGGTAGTTTGGGTATGTATATTTGTTCAGATATTTCAGCACTATAGTGTAGTCATGTATCAATCTGTCATAACAACAAGATTGGAATTCTCTCGGTCAAGGGACACAGGATCTCCATCCAGTGAACAGGTCATAATTGTCCTGTCACCCGGGCAGTCCTAGGTTATGTCACCTAAGTAGACCTAGGTTATGTCACCCGGGCAGACCTAGGTTATGTCACCCGGGCAGTCCTTGGTCATGTCAACCGGGCAGACCTAGGATATGTCACCTGAGCAGTCCTAGGATATGTCACCCAGGCAGACCTAGATAATGTCACCCGGGCAGACCTAGGTTATGTCACCCGGGCAGACCTAGGTTATGTCACCCGGGCAGTCCTAGATTATGTCACCCGGGCAGACCTAGGTTATGTCACCTGGGCAGACCTAGATTATGTCACCCGGGCAGACCCAGATTATGTCACCCGGGCAGACCTAGGTTATGTCACCCGGGCAGACCTAGATTATGTCACCCGGGCAGACCTAGGTTTAACCATGGTCCTGTTAGACTAATGGTCCAGAGATTATACAGAATCAACTGGTACAGCTCAGATACTAAACAGCACTGGGCTATCAGAGAACATGCTAGTATGTCTGCACACAGTAGTTTGACACACTGTTTAGATAGATCAATCTTTACACTGACTGTAAAAGGTCTAACCACACAATATAATATTTCCAGTTTACTGTATCCTATTCTAATTAATCAGACAGCAAAATTTAACTTCAGGCTACAGTGGAGAGAAATTCTGTTAACATTCTATAAATTTCACTAGCTAACTGTTCAGTTCTTGTGATAATAACATATCTATGCTACAGTATTTAATGAGCTTCAGTTGACAAAAAGGTGGATTTTTTTTCTGCTTCCAAGTCTAAGAATGCTGTTCGAAAAATTAGAAGAAATACATACAGTACTGCCTCAGTATATTAGGGTTGACCCACCTGACACTGGCTTAAAAAGCTTTACGTAGAATATCACTCTTAGATCTATAATGTTGTCAATTGGCTACAGATCACTGCCAATAGATTTAGAAAAATGAAAAATACACACCCTGCATCAGCATATACTCTATCTTAGTTTATGATATCGTTTGCAGTCCGTGAAAATGAATACCATTTTGGTGCTACAATGTACTAACCAATTGATTTGCTGCTTATGATACATCATTGGTAGGTATGAAAGTTACATAAATCATACTAAATGTTATATTCCTGTTGACCGACAGCAATCTAATTGGCTAGTAGCACCCACATGACATTTTCGCTGACTGCAAACCTTACCACCAGCTGAGATATGGTCATATATAGGGTGTGCTCAAGAGAGAAATCATATATATGGTGTGTTGGAGAGAGGAATGAATTTATCGTAATCTATATCTTGTACATGTAGTTAACAGGCAAATGAGGTACAATGTATAAAGGAGAGGAGATATGTTATGCATTTCTTACATTTCAACAGTCCTTTCTTTCCACTAAACTTTCTTGAGAGTTTGATTGTGCAGACATTATTATAATAGTATATCATATCTATAACTGTACAACAACTTTGCTATATACACGTATATATGTAACATTGCACAAGTGTAACACTATATACATCTTAGGTATGATCAGTCCGACTTTCACCAAGGTCAATTCCTTCACATGTACAAATATCACTGGTGGAAAACTTCCGGACACATCACTGTCTGCATTCTCTTACCGTAAGATTAAGATATCTTAACCCGTAGAAAACAAGAAATTAGTGTCAATTCTACACGGAAGTCTGTGTCAGTGATTTTGATTCGGTGATGAGGTCACATGTGTAACAGTCTCTGATGAGGTCACAGTCTCGGCTGGAGTCGCATGCGTAACAGTATCTGTTTCTGCAGCCGCGACGTCTGCAATTGCAACGACGACATCTGGTGCTCTGGTACCAGTAATCCGGGGTGTGTATTGGATCCCCTTATAGTCATTCCTAGCCTCGGGCAGGTCCTTAAAACAGTGGTATTTGATGGCGTTATTGACTAGTTCCTGAACAGGTGGGAAGTTCTTGAAGGCATTGTTTTTCTGTAAATGGTACAAGACCCTCCTGTTTAAAAGAGGGTATCGAATGTTTGTCAGGATACCTTCTATTTTAGTCTTGTCCTGTAGACTGTTAGATTTCATCCAGCCCGTCGCAGCTGTTAACAGTCCATTCTCTTCTGCATGGCACTCATCATTGCGCAAAATCTCACACACTACATCATAGCCACATCTAGGCCAGCGCGATGACAGAATTAACTCCTTCGCATGATTGCACAAGACCATAAAAGCCACATTTTTCACATGTTCCCCCATGGAATCACCTTCATGTAAATCACAAATTGTCTCTACTGTAAATGCCCTACCATCCCTGCTGGCGTCTGCCTGAGCAAACGACCCATTCAAGATCTGAATAACATAATTTTCACAGTGCTGAACGAGTGCTGCGACATCATATTTCTGCGCCAACTTATGAAGTTGAAGCACATAGTCCCTATGCAGCCAGACAGCACCACTGTAAATGAAGTACAGAAAGCGGTGGAATACATGACTACACTCATCTGTCTCCGTCAGATGGAGCATTGGAGTTCCCTCCCCTGACACGGGAAGATCGTTCATTAAGGTGGCCAAGATCTCACTCTTTAGACCGATTATCATTTTGTGACCGTGGAACACATATAGTCCATCGTTGACGTTAATCGTGACGTCGCTAAGCGTTTCCTTGTCAAAGAGTGACTCGAACGACTGGGTGGTCTTGCACTTTTTACTGCCCCCAGTATTGAAGCTGTCCTCCTCGCGGTCAGGCGGCTGACTGGGGTCAGGGTACTGCTGGTTTTGGCCACTGAAACGCTTCATTCTCCCATCCAACGACGTGTCCCCGCGACATTTTACTGGGGCACGGTCTTTTCCAGCCAGGAAGCTTGTGCAGAACTCGAGACGATCTGAAATGACAGGTTGAGAGAGATGAAGATTCAGTTTTAAGATATGTACATGTTATCAACTAAGAAACAAGCACCTGTCGAGAGATAAAAGGAAGCATGAGGAATTTAGAGGTTTTCTGATGCCATAGCATGTCTGCACACAGAAATATAAGCCTGGGCTGATATTGAAACTGACTAGTCTACATGATGTTGTTCATATGAATCCTTGGAGATCATCAGGTGACGATCATTGCTCAAATGGTATTATTGTTAACAAGGACTATTTCCTGATACATTCAGGAGATAAACGAGTCTCCCTCTTGTACCTAACATCTAGTACTCTGTATCCCTGAGTTCCTACCCAGTTGGCCAGCTACACAAAAAATCACAGCTTCAAGGGATGATCCAACTTCAATCTGTCAGTCTCTGCTGTGTTGCACCTAATAGTTTTCATCATGTTCCCAGGGGACAACTTAAAGAGTCTGGCCACCCCTGGGCTATCCTGACAACTGACAGAAGTACTGATGATTCTACATGTCTAGTCACTTTGGTGTGACCACAGGGGGCCAATCCAGACTTGTACCTCCTCTTGAAGTCTGATCATTGAGCCCAGAACTCCATAGTCTGACTGAGGGAGGTAGTCTAATACCAGGACTCCCAGTTCCTTGTAACATTAAAAGTAGGATCCTGTAGAGTCCCAGACTGGAGAGATTTAGCTGACATCGAGGTTTGCCTGGTGGCACCAGCTAATTTAACTGGGGTCATGTATGGTGGCCAGGATGTTTATATATGTAAGAGACCAGACACTGTTCTTGAGCATATATCATTGAGTCCCCATACTTGAGGGCAGGACCACAGACATTGCCAGATGGTATTCCCACAGTACCAATGTCATCCACTTTTCTGTTACATTAAGGTCTTGTTTACAATATACCAGGGGACACTTCCACAGTTTATTCTTCCAATATGTCATATTTGACAAACTTCCCCACATTTTTGAGTAATTACGAACAGGCTGTACATTTCTTCATTCAAATTTTTTTTTTTCTTCTTTTTTAATTTAAAATTTATCTGATTGTGTTACATCTTTTATTAAACAAAATGGTAAGACAATAAATTTTGACCAGTATTTTGAAATTAGTCGGGGGTGGAGGGGGGGTCAAAATGCAGATGAATAAACATGTCACAGGCAAGAAAAATGTTTTGTCAAGTTATCTTGAACCAGGACACATCCCAAACCTATATACAGCTAACAAATCAAACTGTCCAGACCCATTCAGAGTTATTCTTCCAAGATGGGAGATACTTGAATTTATGAGATACCCTGGGTATTGTGTTGCTTGTGTGCCTGAGGAGGTCAGTGGTTTTGAGGGCAGTTTGTGGAAGCCTGGATTGACATTCAGGGGAACTGAGAGCCACAGACAGGCAGACTCCCTGTGGATCATCAGCTGTGATACCACCCTCCAGCTATCACACTGTAAACTTTTACTTGCAAGAGAAAATACATGCTCCAAGTAAAATGAGAGTTAATTTTAAAGTTAAGAAAGTGTACTCCCCAGATATATTTGTATTATCAAATCTTTTTGAACAGGAAGTTGACAAAATGGTTCTTTTAACATTGGAAAAAGTCATGTGTTTGAAAAATTAGTCTTCGAGAAAATAGAAAAAAATATGGTATGGTAAATGCTCTAATATTCCAATTACAGGACATGCATTTTCTGACCCAAAAATAATATTGGGGTGAACAATTTTTTTTCAGTAATCCCTCTAATACATGTACATGTAATTCAATCACAGGAAGTGAAATCTCCTACATGTATGATCAAATCTAGGGGTGATCAAATCTAGGGGTGATCAAATTTATTAGAACAGGAAGTTAACAAAATGCAGATAGTCCATTATTATACGCCCGTCAAATTTGACGGGACGTAATATGGTATGGCGTCGTCCGTCCGTTCGTCCGTTAATTTTTTCTCGTCAACGCAACTCGTCCTAGAGTTTTCAGTGGATTCTTTTGATATTTGGTCCACGTGATCGGTACCATGTGTAGATGTGCATGAACATTTTTCGGCCCGATTCGACGTTTTCTTGAGTTACCCCCCTTGATTTTGGTCTGAAATCCTTGTATTTGGCACCTACTGTCTTCGTCAACGCAACTCGTCCCAGAGTTTTCAATGGATTCTTCTGAAATTTGGTACACATGATCAGCACCATGTGTAAATGTGCGCGAACTTTTTTCGGCCCGATTCGACGTTTTCTTGAGTTACTCCCCTTGATTTTGGTCTGAAATCCTTGTATTTTGCACCTACTGTCTTCGTCAACGCAACTCATACCAGAGTTTTCAATGGATTCTTCTGAAATTTGGTACACATGATCGGCACCATGTGTAAATGTGCGCGAACTTTTTTCGGCCCGATTCAACGTTTTCTTGAGTTGCTCCCCTTGATTTTGGTCTGAAATCCTTGTATTTTGCACCTACTGTCTTCGTCAACGCAACTCGTCCCATAGTTTTCAATGGATTCTTCTGAAATTTGGTACACATGATCGGTACCATGTGTAGATGTGCATGAACTTTTTTCGGTCCGATTCGATGTTTTCGTGAGTTACTCCCCTTGATTTTGGTATGAAATCCTTGTATTTGGCACCTACTGTCTTCGTCAACGCAACTCGTCCCAGAGTTTTCAATGGATTCTTCTGAAATTTGGTACACATGATCGGTACCATGTGTAGATGTGCATGAACTTTTTTCGGTCCGATTCGATGTTTTCTTGAGTTACTCCCCTTGATTTTGGTCTGAAATCCTTGTATTTGGCATCTACTGTCTTCATCAACGCAACTCGTCCCAGAGTTTTCAATGGATTCTTCTGAAATTCGGTACACATGATCGGTGTCATGTTTTTTTGACCCGATTCAACATTTTCTTGAGTTACTCCCCTTGATTTTAGTCTGAAATCCTTGTATTTAGCACCTACTCAGCTACTGTCTTCGTCGTGAATGCAACTCGTCCCAGAGTTTTCAAATGGATTCTTCCGAAATTTGGTACACATGATCAGTATCATGTGTAGATGCGCATGAACTTTTTTCAAACCAATTCGACTTTTTCTTGAGTTACCCCCCTTGATTTTAGCCTGGAATCCTTTTATTTGGCACCTACAGTCCTG
This sequence comes from Hanleya hanleyi, assembly GCA_036873755.1. Classification (NCBI taxonomy): domain Eukaryota; kingdom Metazoa; phylum Mollusca; class Polyplacophora; order Lepidopleurida; family Hanleyidae; genus Hanleya; species Hanleya hanleyi. The sequence goes on from JAVTVY010033567.1 coordinate 114,025, forward strand.
AACGAAACTCATCCGAGGGGTTTCATTGCATTCTTTTGAAATTAGGTACACATGATTGGTGCCAAGTGCACATGTGCACACACTTTTTTCAAGTTGAAAAGTTACTCCCCATGATTTTGGTCTGAAATCTTTTATTTGCCACCTACTGTCCTCGTGAACACAACTCGTCTCAGACTTTTCTATGGATTCTTTGAAATTTGGTACATATGATCGGTACCATGTGTACATTGTAGATGTGCACAAACTGTTTTTGAGCTGATTTGATGTTTTCTTCAGATACTCCTCTTGATTTTAGTCTGAAATACTTGGCACCTACTGCTAGTTTGGCCCCATTCATCAGGCTGATGAGCTTACTTTTGCAGCTTATAGTAACACAAATCTTGTTTTAAAGTTACTGATGCATACCCCTCTCCCCGATCTGACTTCCAAACCTGCCTACACCACTTATACAACAATGATGGCTCACACATGTACAGTATTATGACAAATGCAACAATACGAACAACATACAGTCCAGGAAGGTTCATTTGTATGGTTAACCTTTGTCTATAACAACATTCAGGAGATAAAAATGTTGTTTATCGACTGTATTTTTTACGGGCGTATTTTGGGTTCAATTGAACTCTTGTTTCATTATGATTTTAGAGAGTAGTCTAAGTCAAATTTATTAGAACAGCCGATTGAATTTTGTCCCCAAAATTGGGGGCGATTGAATTTTGGTAGGAGGATTGAATTAATGAAGGGATTACCATAGAATGGAAAGTTGACCAAATGATGAAATAACAGGACCTTATCTATGTGATTCCTCTTACATTTAAGGATTCTGAGCCCTCCTGCACACACCCGCTGAAATTTGTCTAATATCAAGCTGAAAGTATGCCTCAAAGCTGTGGCAATGTATATATTTGTTAAAAGCGCATCTCTTAAGGATTCCAAATATATAAATTTGTTCACTGTAAACCTTTAGGTCATGAAGATATACGGATTTTTAAAAAAATTAATGTAAAATTTAATTTTAATTTTTTTAATGCTATTTTCAAAAAAAAGTATTTAATGTATGACAACGTACATCATCATTTCCTGTAGAAGACAACTCCAACAGGAAATCTGTGTTTCATTTTTAACAATTTTGGCTTAGTTCTCATTCTATTGACATTTGATGGAATACTTGTTTACAAAATTGAGCAACTCACAATTTTGAACTTTGAAGTTGAATTAAATGTCAATAGAATAAGAACTAGACCAAAATTGACAAAAGTGAGACACCGATTCCCTTTTGGAGTTGTCTTCTACAGGAAATGATGATGTAGGTTATGATAAGTTGAATACTTTTGAAAAAAGCCATTTAAAAAAAGAAGGCTGATTTTTTTAATTAATTTTTTTAAATTTCTTCACAAGTTACAGATTTGCAGTGAACACATTCATATATCTGGAATTCTTCAGAAATGTGCTTTCTACAAATATATACATTACCATAGCTATAAGGCATACTTTTATGTGTACAAAAACAAATTCAAGATCTATGGTGTGTAAAAGTGTCTGCAGGAGAGCTCAGTACCCTTAAGAAGTGATCCAATTTATTGGAGAGATTGATCGAAATTTCAGGGTAATTGAATTATTAATGTTGACAGTATTAGAACGTATACAATGTATGTCCTTCATTGCCTTGTTTCATTGCAATCTAAATGACAAAAAATATGTAACGCTCACAGGCCTATCAGGAAAATAATACAATAATACTGCACACGCACAGCGGTGTAATCGGGCAAATCATAGCAATTTCTTTCTGATTTCATGTAATACCAGCTCACTGTACAGATGAAGGGGAAAAAATGTGCTCCGTTCAGATCATAATCTCGCCAGAGGGCAGTTATTGTCATACCCCATCAATGAAGTCCACTCTCGGATACATACATGCATAATAGGTCTGCTCAGAGGAGATGGGAGAAATTAAGTCAGGCACGCATCCTTTTAACCCGAGACCACTTACTGATATGATTTGTGGATTTTATTGTGCGCTCTTTGATGTCTATGTTAACAAACTGCCTTTCTATACACTGGGGAAAAAATAAACTAATCCAAACTTTGGTACAAATGTATATTGCTTCTTCGGTGATACCAATATATAGATTAAATCGGTAGATATGTATGGAGAGATGAGATTTATGGGGGGAAAGTTTTCTCATTATTTGTGGAGGAAAACAGACACTATGTAGTACCTACAGAGTAGATGTTCTCAGTTGTAACCTCTGGGTTACCCTCCCATACATAAACCATTTATTGAGTTTGTACAGGACAGAAGGCTGCACGAAAACTATATAACTTTATGGTGTAGATTAACATTTCTGTACATAATAAACATTACCAGAAAGTTTATAGGCCTTTCACTGAACTTAATGGGTTTATGGTACATGTAATATATTTACTTCTTACCACTTAAACTAATTTTGGAGATTTTATCTACCCTTTTACTAACCTTAAAGCATACATGTGAGTAGGAAGATTTTATGCTAAAATGGGAAACATGGTATTAATCCAGAACTTTAATTTCACTTGATCCTTCATCATGTATCGTAGTATTATGTTAAACTAGGCTTTTAAAGGTAACGCAGTATTAATCTCTTTGTATACATAATCTCTGATGACTTTCTAAGAGGAAATTTTATCTGCAGTTCACAAGATGAAGGCTATCCATTTCTGTAAAAGTGTGTTCACCAGATCTATGCTTGTTACCTAGTCCCTTCTCCCATCATATTATAGTGATGTCAATCTGTGCTGACAGCAAGCACACCCACTGTGACAGCCTGCCCCTCCTACATAATTATCTGTCAGTGTTACCTGACCTAACACAACTTTACAGTCAAATTCTATTTTCTAATATTATATAATTAAAATACTTTTCAACCAAGCGAGACAAAAAGTTCATTCTGTTTTCACTATCAGTATCATACAAAATGTGCATTGAGTCCGAGATCTGAAAAATCATTGATACTGAGATTATATAAGACAAAAATTTGATTTCCTTTCTAAATTTCAGGTCATTTAAGTTCAGAATTTAAAATTTATGTAAATGTCTCTAATATCGCCCCTCTAATATTAATTGGTCTTATCAAAACACAGTTTAAGGCAGATTACAAAAATATTTTGACTAAATTAAAACTGACAATTGGCAATTGATATAGTGACTTTCGTTTAAATTATTATTATTTTTTTTCATTAAGAAAGGTTGTCTAAAAGTGATTGAAATCTCCTTACCGTAAGAGCATTCAGTTTCAACAAGTGTGAAAATGATTATGCTAGTTGATCATCCGTCTAGCACAAAGTTAGAATGATTTCTTACCCTTACATTTTTGAATCTCCTCCTGTAGGAACATAATCATCTGTGTAATAACTGGTAGAGTTAAGGTAGAGTTCCCCGGTCACTCTCCATTTATAATGCACATGTCAAATACATGGAGAATGCTGGGATATAATCCCAGTCCTCCCGACTCCTCCAACAAAATGATGCCGTCAGTTTGAAGAGACAAAGTAAATCTCCGGTGGAGGCCTGGCATTTACCACAAACAAATTGCTCAAATGACCAAAGGTATTTAAATACCGGCGGCGCAGTGCAATTGGATGATCCTGTATCTCCCCTAACCTGGGCTGGCTATGAGATGGCTTAGCTCTCTATTATACTGCTATAGTATCGTGCACAGGTATGCTGTCCACTGACTCCAGAGTGTATATAAAATGTGTGTGGTTTGCCTGCTATCCCTGATCCCTGTGTTTTGACTGGGCGATCTACTGTATATCTGCACTGTCGACTGGGTAATTACTATCTGGGCTTGATCCCGCCTTCTACAATGACCAATATAGTTTATGTGTAACCCCTCAGCCGACCCACTGACTTCCACCCAAAAATTGTACCAGATATAATACATGTGAGAGTGTCAGTTGGGGCGGTGCCATACAGCATTTCTATATAATGGACAGCTAAACTCCTGAAAAATGAAGTTATAGAGAGGGTTGGTTACCATCTGGCACACAGAGCCATTTCCAGGGCACTTCATAATCCACTGCTTTCATAACAATTTACTTTATCTTTTATGACTTATGACTTAATGAGACGAACCATTACTTGGAAGGCTATGCGGTCTGTTAACACTCTACCCACTGGTTTCTTCGAAGTTTCACAACGTAAAAATGAGAGGAAATATACTTAATATATTAGAAATATGCCATTGATCTGAAAGGAAAGTCTCCTAAATGTTTCAATCAGCCCAGCCCCCAAACTTCTGATCATCAATAATTAATAAATGTATTATGTACGCATACTTAACATTTGTTGACAACTCATTGAGACTAACAATAAATTGGATCACCCAATATTACTAAGGGGTAAAATGCACTTTGTGCTCTCTAAAAAACTTGAGTGAAGAATTCAATCAGGTAAGTGTGGAAATTCATCCAGCTGAAGTTTTTGATTAAGATTCTACCAAGTGATCTCCACACCCCATACTTTTTTGATGCTAAATTTTTGTAAGAGGTTATATTTGACATTTAATAGGGATTTACTGTTTATGGGGAATAGTCAAAGTTTGAAATTTTTTTGAAACCCTTCAATATCACGCCTGTTTGGAAACGATGAAGGCCGTGACCTTCTGACCTATGAAGTCAAGAATCTGATTACGATCGTTCGAAGTGAGCAATCGTAGCGATTGTTCTAGGCAACATTTCCATTGTAACGCCAACAACGCCACAAAGCTAAAATGTGATGCCTTTGTTGACATCATGATGATATTGTGATACGCAGTTGTTGTGCAATGTACGTCACAATAGGACGTCTGACTAGTCGATGTATACGACGTGATCATAATCCGACTCTGACGTCAAAGGTCAGAGGTTACAGCTTCAATACGTTTTTTCTACCATGTCTGTTTTATTGTGTTAAAATATCCAATTTGATATCATTTTCGAAGGAAAAAAATATGAACTCCCTCTTCACACAGCTTTTCTGTATGTTTTCATGCAAAGTGTGCAGGGGGTATTTGGTAAAACCTTTGATAAATCACTCTGGTGAACTTGATTCCACTGAAGTTGTGTGAAGTTTACTTTAACTCAACTTGAGCGGAAAAAAAAAATTGGTACACAAAGGGTTAATGAGACTGAGACATATACATGTTCATGAGTAAAGATAAGACAAAAAAATGTACACATTAGCTGTGTTATGTGCAACATTCAGTCTTTATGTTATTATCTCTGTCTATTGCAACAGGGAACTGTAATGGAGTGCAACCTGTCACAATTTTGACATCTTTAGCCTTAAGGTTCCCAAATGTCAAATCTCACACAGTGAGGTTTTTTTCTCTGGATTATCAAAATTGATATTTCAGATCACTTACACCATCTTGCTCTTATGAGGAGTACCCTATTTATGGATGGGTTGATAGATAATGATTGAGCTATACTGAATAACTAAGAACTGGAGTTAGAGAGAAATTATTGCTACGTCAACTGGATACTATATTCATTACATATGCCTACTTTACCCATGTTCTGTAGTTGCGTTATCTTCATTCACCACTCTGTTAAATATATACTACTCTTGCTGCATAAACATTATTTATCAACCATGGGATAAAACATCTTGTCGGGTTCTTACTCCAGCCCATTATACAGATAATATATACGTAAAAAAATTAAGTGAATCTATAGTTTCTCCATTCATTCATTCATGTAATATTGGTGAATTGGCACCAATTAATATTTAAAGGGAATATTCGCCTAATATATTAACTATCACATATAAGGTAACAATAGTTCAGATGATTTTGCCCTTATTAAGAATGTACATGTATTCACAGAGTCTGATTTTGATGATTCTAAAACCATATGCATGACAGAATCTCCAGGTTAATCACCCATTAAGCACTGGGGTCTGTTTTTATGACAATTTATGCTTTACTGTCCAGTTAACTTATTTTGTTAAGAAGAAGTTAAGCTTTTCAAAATAATTGTGGTACTTGGAAGCCTAACCACTCCATGTCATCACAACAAAATCTTTTAACTGAATAATTGAAAAAAAACAAAAAACATTGAAAGCATAGGAAGAGAAAGTATATTTTTTTGTCCTATTTTATTTATTCTTCGAAATTGAGTCAATTTAACGCAGTGAACTCTACATCACTAACATAGACTTGTGTATACAATTTATCATTTGATTGAAATCTGCCCCTGTAGAAATTTGTTCTCCAATGTTATAGCATATTTACCTATATCTCTCTGGCAATCATGACAAACAAATATGGGTTTAACCTAGGGCTGAGCCCTCTTGGTGCCAAGTGGTCTGAGTTCCTTACACAACTGGTTCTATTATCAGCAGGTCAGGTAAATTCCCTGTTTTATAGACATGATAGACAGCAGTAGAGTTATCTAGTAGTTGTACATCAACGAGACATCTTAAAGCCCATCTTGTCACGTTATCCAATCAAAATTGAGATAACAGTTCTGGGTTGATAACATATAATCTTGTCATATTAATCCCATCAGAATTTAGAGATGATAGTAATGGTTGATAACATATCGCAGTTTGTTCATCATCAGTCATCATAAAGTGTATATTTCTCCTCAATCTAGATGATATTTTACGGATTTAATATTTTCTTATTTCTTCATGTACAAAAATCCATTTGTTGCTGATGGTACAATATATCTTAACCACAGTTTCCAAATCCATACCCCGTACATAGCAGGCAGTGGACCTGAAGTCGATTGAAGATGACGAACCTTGTCTTTTTTTCATATTAGGTCCAAATATCTTACTTACACATCACAATATATCTTGAAGGATCATAGCTAATGCTTCCATATGTACACCACACATGAATCTGGTGATCGCCCAGAGCCCTACTGAAGATAAACGAGCTCGACCTTGTTTCAAACCAAGGTTGTGACTACATGTACTTGTATATAAACTAACTGGTTATGACCGGACTTTCCAAATTTACACCACACATATACATTCTGAATCCCAAAAGCATTTAAATGAACAATTTCGATTGTATGATGATTGGATACTATACCTATTATTTCACATGAATTTGGATTTCATGGAAATTTTACTTTGCAATCACTCTGAAGAACAATGAATCGTGAAGCTAATTCATGTATATTAACCATGTTTGAACATGCTGCAGGCAGATGAGCACATGAACTAGCATACATGTCTAAAAACTGCCCCTGGCAGACAATCAACATTAATCATTTAATAAAATAATTCTATTTTGAAAGTTTGACAGCTGCTACCTGTAATCCTCCGGGGCACAATCCTAGCATCAAAGGACAATCAATAGGGAACACTGATATATCCCATGATCAGACAAAGGTTGGGGGACGTACTGCAGTATGTTATTCTGGTGACATTAATATCCATATTGCATGACAGTCCCCCTGTTGTTGGTGGACAGATTCATGTGTACAGTGTCTCAACACATGGTGCCAATTGTAACAAAGAAGAACATATATTATACCTGTATCTGCTATCATACATGTATGCTTTTGTGTTTATAACTTCACGTATATATTGGGGGGAAAATGAACACTTTGAATTTGAAATTAGGGTATTTCCTGCAGAAATTAAACTATTAATTATTGAAGACAGACTTACTGTTATTTTTTCCCTATTCATATATGTATGATATTGTCTAATTTGCTATTATTGAAGTTGAAAATTTGCTTACAAAAGTTTTATCAAAAATCAAAATTGTTTTATCAAAATAGTTTTATCTCTGATTTCAACAGGACAATTTAAAGTTCCCAATTAAAGAAGAATATTTTCTCTGAAACAAGTTAATCTTGCGTGACCAATCCTGGTGTAGATTGAATACCCACAAAAAAAAGTTTCAGTCCCGAAATTATTCCCATCTGGTACCTCAAAAGTTAGAACATTGAAACCTGGGAATACAGATTGACCCCTGACAAAACTGGATTAGAACATTGAAACCTGGGAATACAGATTGACCCCTGACAAAACTGGAATCCTATCAAAACTGACCAGAATCTTTGACCCACTTTTTCTCCCACAACCCCTGAGAAAATCGAAACATTGTCAAAATTAACAATTTACACTGCTGAGAACAGATGTAATGCTTCATTGGAAGTTAGAATTGGAATTAAGGTATTACACACCATGTTAATTAATGGTTACATTAGGAATCCTGAAAGATAAAGGTACCTGTATTTTTCATGTATCAATTGCATTATAACGTAGGAAAGTTAACAACTACATACCTGATAACATGGCTTCTGTCTGTCAGCCTATATTAATATGATTTTGATCAACTGATTCGGGTAACCGTCAGAAGAGCTCCACTACTAACTACAGAAGGCTTCTCTGTACTGAATACAGGTATGGCACATTGATCCGTAGTAAAACATCAACTGGTCTACATCCAGTGATGGTACATCTCTAAAACTGGACTGCCAGGTTTTGGTCGTGATGTCACATGTGATATTTAAGTACTGTCGCGACGGGGACATACATCATCCTCCGATATTGGCAGCACATTTTTGGCCAATGAACCAGCTGGTGTTTTCCGCAACAGAATTTTTTTTTGTAATTATCCTTGATGGTGGAGGTGAATGTATTTTGATCTCTAGACTTCCCAGATAAGTTTGAGCAGCCACAAAGGTACCGGGTACAGGTGTATGCAATGAGATCCCGAAGACATTCTGTTTATGACTGACCACCAGCCTGCCAGGAGCCTCAGTTTTAGAAACAGTCATGAATATGTCTATTTTCCGCTTGACCGATCAGTCAGAATGACCTGCAGTCTTAACAATAAGGGCTGCAAAAGGGAGAGTGACCAACCAACGGTGACCGTATTCCGTTAACAGAAAGGGTTATGCTAACCGGCCAGTCTCAGGTAGCCTAATTAATGGACCATTCAGTCTGGTGACGTATACATCATACCAGCACAAGGAACCAGCTTTTTTTGTCCGTAACAGTTTGCCTCTCGAGCTAGAGTGGGTTTTGTCTGGTAACAATAGCTAGCTACTTAATGAAATACCCCTGAACGGTCCTGAAAGGGATTTATTCAGAAAATTACGACCCACCAGAAAAGGTAAAGAACTACCAAGACTGAGTGACCTCTACAATAGACCAGTACAAAGAGGGATACAAAGTAGCCATGCAATAGTGAGGATTATGAGGGTTAATTGTCACAGTACTATATATTATTATTAGAGTCTCTATTCAACCAGTACTCTAACAGCACACAAAGGGTTAAATAATGTTGTTATTTTGCTGCTCGTTTATTGATTTAGACTTTCATTCCGTACAATGGTGTATGGCCAATCTTGGGAACAACTTACTTAGACTGACAATAAAACAATTACATCATCCCAAAGTATTCTGTTTCCTGGAAAAGGGCTACAGTAATGAAGTCTTTTACACCAAAGAGAACAAGAGCCCAAGGGGCTTCAATATACGCCCGTATATCTGGAATTACATTGGTCCAAATTTCAAGGTTGTTTAACAGCCTTGATTCCAATTGGTAGCTGGCAATCCAGAGAAAGGTCTACAATTTTGTGCTTCTGAGAATGTAACATATATCACATCTTATATTGAATGATAAACTAAAATGAGCTTAACTCTTGGTAACTAGTTGACCTTGGAGCAAGAGCCGAGAGCTCACATATCCCACACTGAAATCGACAATAGTCAAACACAAGAAAATAGTAGTTTTCCTGCAAATGGATTTCTCTCAGACGAGAAAATTTTTCATGGAAGAAGAAAGTGATGAAGTAAACCTTTGTTTTTGAGTTAATATTAAAACAGGTATGAAGGTCATAAAGGACCCCTCTCCCCGTTAAATTAGTAAATGTAGGGTTTTTATTTCACAACAGTTCAACTAAATGTAGCCGTTTCAAACACGGCAGGCACCTCCACAGGACAAATGCCATATACATGTAGGGGAGAGAACTCTGAATATTCCAACCTAACACATATATTCAGCTAAACTTGATTCAGTTTTGGGGGACCGTGACCTTTGACAAATTGATGTATGGCTCTTTGCCATGCGAGTAAGGTATACTCAAAGTTTGGTACCAATCCATACCTTGACAGATGAATGAACAAAACTGACATCGCATTACATGACCTCGTCTTCGACAGGTATATGAAAATGTGACTTCTAATGATTTCCTGATTTTGGAGTCACAGTGACCTTGACCTTTGACCATGACCTAAATTTTGGTACATGACACATCATGTGCCCCTAATGTATCTGACACATAAAATTTTCAAATATTTCTTGCTTCTGGAGTCACAGTGACCTGGACTATTGACCTTGCCCTACATTACGTCTTCGCGTAATTTCTCAATGGACACAAAAAATCATGATTTTTAACAATTTCACGATTTTGGGGTCACAGTGACCTTGATCTTTGACCTTGACCTACATTTTGGTATGTGACACATCGTGTCCCCCTAATGTATCTACTGACACACAAAAAAAGTTATTTTTAATAATTCCCTGATTTTGGGGTCACAGTGACCTTTGACCGTGACCTAATTTTTGGCATGTGACACTTCATTCCCCCCTATTGAATCCACTCACAAAAAATTAATAATTTTTAATGATTTCCTGATTTTCAGGTCACACTGACCTTTGACCTTGATTCTGGGCTCACAGTGATCTTGATTATTGACCTGGATCTAAATTTTGGTACATGACAAAACGGTCACCAGTAATTCTCAATGGACTAAAAAAAATCATGATTTTTAACAATTTCACGATTTTGGGTCACAGTGACCTTGACCTACATTTTTACTCCTCAGCCCTACGGGCTCAGGAGTATTGTTGTGGCCCCAGCAGTGTGTCTGTCCGTCTGTCCGAGCCGTATCGCGAAAACTATTGCAAGGAATTTCTTGAAACTTACAGGTTATGATCCTTTTATTTTTTACTTGTGCCTTTGAAACTTTCAGGTCTAACCGGTCATTAATTATTTTTTTACATTTTTTTTTATTTTTCTACCATTTTCCAGTCTTCTAAAAAGGGATCTCCAAGTATGCATACATTAGGCCTACTTTCATACTGATTTACATACTCTTCCTGGCATGTAGCCTATCAAGAGCTCCATAGTAAAGTTGTATGTCTGCCATTGGTTCAGTGTAGTGAATGACTGGTCATTGGTTTGGTCTAGAAGTCTATATTCTTCTGCATATTCAGTAGTACGGTATTGCCAGACTAATTGTCGTATCACTACGCTGTTGAGAAAAAAATAGTCTGACATTAAAACTGTGAAAATCGACTTGTTATTTCGTCTAAAAGTTCTCAGAATGGATTTGAACTATAATAAACGCTTGTTTTATCGGAAAATGGCAACTTGTACTGTGTCTTGTAACAGAATTGTAGGAACCTGTGAGATTCTGTCAAAAACGAAAGTAGTCAAAAACGGAAGTAGTGCCCATGTGTTTTGTGCTTCCTGCTAACACATCCAATGATGGAGTTTTCAGTTTTAAAATGAACTGTGGTCGTCGGCCAGTACAAGCGGTGTCTCGCATAACAAGTCCTCTAAAATATACTCCATGGAAGATAGCGAAAGGTATGGCCAACCCAATAAATCAACGCAAACATGATCGTTGAAATGTTGTTGTTGTTGTTGTTGCACTGACGTGAATGCATTACCAACGGAGATTCGTCACGGGATGATGGGATGTGATTTTCCGCTGTCGGAGCCAGTTTTTCTTACAATTCTCCACAGTATCTGTATGTAATCTGTGCATTTTTATTCTGAAATTTGAAGGAAATCTGTTCAGGATCAAAGAAAATCTCCAATACCTCGCGTAGGGTTTTTTTTTTTTTTTTCCAAAGCACAATGACGTTGGGCTTGCAATCTTGTAACATTGTGACTAGGCACTATGAAAATAACATGTGTGGTATTGGAGGTTTGTTTTGATTCGGAATAGATTTCCTTCGAATTTCAGAATAAAAATGCACAAATTACATAGAGATCATACTGTGGGGAATTTCACTTCTCTGAGATGAACTGGCTCCGATATTTAGCCGAAAATACCATCCCATCGTGATACAGCTCAGTAACTCTAGCCGGTTGTAGTTATTTCTTCCATCCCATGGGCCATGTGTAACATTTAAAAAAATTATATTTTTTTTCTTAAAAATATATAAAACAGGGGTTGAATTGTGAATAATATTTTGTGGATATTTTTTAAAAATAATTGTTTCACATTAACATCAACTGCTTGACAGGATATGGGGCAACAGATAAACAGAGGACAAATGGACAAAAGACCCGTCCGACACTTAGTTTCAGGCCAGGGCAATAAGATCACAACTGTACATGTTCCCCCCCCCCCGTAGATATGTGGATATCTGGTCACTTTTTACCCCTCGGCCATTTTGGCCTTGGGGTATTGTCATTGCCATGTACGTCCGTCCGTCCGTCCGACATGTACGTCCGTCCATCAGTCCGTTAACACATTTTAGGCAAAACCGCTTGAGATACAACCACCAAATTTTCAACACTTATTTATCTAGTGCTAAGTCACATTCCTATTGAAAGTGGCTTCTCTCGGCCCATATTTTACAGAGTTCTGCCCCTTTACAGATATATTTGTCCCCCGCTACTTAGTAGCAACACCGGTGTCCGTGATTCCGTTATTCCGTAGATTTTCTTGTCCGGACAATAACTCGTGAACGATTTAACCGATCAACTTCAAACTTGGGGTGTGCCTTGACATTGGCGAGAGGACGGTTGGGATTGTTTTTTAGCAATGTACATAATCCAATATGGCCGCCGTCAACCATATTGGATTATAAGCAGTTGGATCTTAGATTTTCTTGTCCGGACAATAACTCGTGAACGATTTAACTGATCAACTTCAAACTTGGGGTGTGCCTTGACATTGGCGAGAGGACGGTTGGGATTGTTTTCCAGAAATGTGCGTAATCTAATATGGCCGCCGTCAGCCATATTGGATTATAAGCAGTTGGATCTTATCCGGACAATAACTGGAGTACGATTCAACTGATCTACTTCAAACTTGGGGAGTGCCTTGACATCGGTGAGGGGACGGCTGGGATTGTTTTTCAGCAATGTACATAATACAATATGGCCGCCGTCAGCCATATTGGATTATAAGCAGTTGGATCTTAGATTTTCTTGTCCGGACAATAACTCGTCAATGATTTAACCGATCAACTTCACACTTGGGGTGTGCCTTGACATTGGTGAGAGGACGGTTGGGATTTTTTTCAGCAATGTGCGTAATCTAGTATGGCCGCCGGCAGCCATATTGGATTATAAGCAGTTGGATCTTGTCTGGACAATAACTGGAGTACGATTCAACTGATCTACTTCAAACTTGGGGAGTGCCTTGACATCGGTGAGATGACGGTTGGGATTGTTTTTCAGCAATGTGCATAATCCAATATGGCCGCCGTCAGCCATATTGGATTATAAGCAGTTGGATCTTAGATTTCTTGTCCGGACAATAACTCGTGAACGATTCAAAGGATCAACTTCAAACTTGGGGTGTGCCTTGACATTGGTGAGAGGACGGTTGGGATTGTTTTTCAGCAATGTGCGTAATCTAATATGGCCGCCATCAGCCATATTGGATTATAAGCAGTTGGATCTTGTCCGGACAATAACTAGAGAACGATTCAACCGATCTGCTTCATATATGGTGAGTGCCTTGACATTGTTGAGAGGAGGATTAGGATTGTTTTTCAAGGACGTGCTTAATCCAATATGGCCACCATCAGCCATACTGGATTTCATTGGATTTTAAGCAGTTTGATCTTGTCCGGACAATAGCTGGAGTACGATTCAACTGATCTACATGTACTTCAAACTTGGGGAGTCCCTTGACCTTGGTGAGATCCCGGTTAGGATTGTGTTTCATGAACGAGCATAAACCAATTTGGCTGCCATCTACCAGCGATATTGGATTATGTTGCATTTTAAGCAGTTGCATTTTGTCTGGACAACAACTCTAGAATAATTCAACTGATCGACTTCAAACTTGGGGAGTGCATGGACATATATTTGGTGAGAGGACAGTTGTCATGTAGTATGTTTTATGGATGTGCATAATTCAATATGGGTGCCATCCGCTGTATTAGATTATGTTAAGCTCATCAGCGATATCTCCATGTTCAAATCATACTCTTCATCAATGATATGAGATATCATCGACCAAAAAAAATCGACCATAGAGATCCATGGCCCCCGCAGCAGCAGCGCCAGTTATGGTGGATGTAATCCACCATAACTGGTGCTGTTAGCGGGGGACATGGACCTCTACGGTCGATTTTAATTTCTATTTCTGTCCTATATGCATGAATGTAACCAACTATATCTGCAGAACTGTGTTCGGTATAGCTACTATATTTTGGAAACTTATTTATATTGTTGTATTCTACAAGCCAACAAAGGATTACTCGCCTCGGCTTATGGAGTTATGCCCCTTTCGGATGTAATAATCTCCGATTTTGTTATCTGTAGTTGAATGTACAAGTTATATCTGCAGATCTGTGTTTGGTACAGCTTATTCATCTCGGTTCTTATTTAACAGTAGTGCTAAGTCCGACGCCTATCGAAAGTGGCTCCCCTCGGCCCATACTTTACAGAGTTATGCCCCTTTACTGATATATTAATTTCTATTTCTGTCCTATATGCCTGAATGTACTACCGGTATATCTTGATCATCCCACATTGAACTATCTCTTCCCCAATTCGCAATACACATGGGTCACAATCACTTGGGGAAAGCTGAGGGGTTTTGATTAGATCAATCTCATGTTATACCCCTGTACATAGTTGAGGGTATACTGGATTTCGACTGTCTGTCCGTCCGTGTGTCAGTGTATCCATCCATTCATCTGTCTGAGTTGTGGCTTGGGTTTGCTTTTCACATGCCATAACTCACTGCTATTTATCCAAACTTCTACACTCATAAAAACATGTTGCTCTAGACACTTAAGGGGCTGAGGAGTTGTAGCACCTCTGGTGCCTCATGTTATATGTGACACATCAGGTCCCCCTAATTTATCTACTAACACAAAGAAATGTTATTTTTAATAATTTCCTGATTTTGGGGTCACAGTGACCTTTGACCTTCGACCTTGACCTACATTTTGGTATGCGACACTTCATTTCCCCCATTTGAATCCACTCACAAAAAATCAGAAATTTTTAATGATTTCCTGATTTTTGAATCAAACTGACCTTTGACCTCTGACCATGACCTACATTTAGTATGCAACACATCGTCCCCCCTAGGGCATCCACTCGCCAAAAATTAGAACTGAAGATAGAAAACTGTCAACGATCAATGATTTCCTGATTTTTGGCAACAGTGACCTTTGACCTCGACCTCAATTTTGGTATGCGACACATCATCTCCACCTAACGTATCCACTCACAAAAAATTGCAACTGTGGATAGAAAACGTTCACAGATATAGACCGGACACGAACACTTCAGTGATTTCCTGTTTTTTAGGCCAGTGACCTTTGACCTCGACCTTCATTTTGGTACGCGACATATCGTCTCCCCGTAGGGTATCCACTCACCAAAAATTGGAGCTGTAGATAGGAAACTGTCCCAGATATAGACCGGACACGAGAACCGGACAGACGGACGGAAACCGCCATCACATAATACGTCCGCCTTTTGGGCGGGCGTAGAATAATAAAAATGAATTTATGCTACCCTTGTCTCGGACTCGCCTAATTGTACCCTACGTCGCATAATGTAATCAAGCTTTGTACTTCACTCTCTGTAACCAATAGACAAGGTTTATGGAAGATCTGTATCGCTCGGAATAAAGTTATCTGGCCATTACACTGCGCCCTAAACTCATCCTCATGAGCCAGTGTATCGATTGATCTTTTAGGATCGATACACTGGCTTGGTTAGTTATCCATACCAGTTCTGGATATAAATAGACCAAGGGGATTTCCTCTAAGTCAAACCAATCAGTGAACACGCTAAGCTAGCTGATTATGCCTATCCACTGCGAGGTATGAGATGCGACAGGTTTGATTTTCATCACGGGCCAAACTGCTTTGATGTCAGGCTGAAATTGACATCGGAAGTCAAAGCAAAACTCGCAGGCTTGGGATACTGACATGCTAATTCAATACAAGCGTGGGGGGATGGATGTACAAGATTGTGTAATAGAGGCATCGACTGAAAACTCGTTCGAATCACCAAAAATGTCCAGGTCAACCCTCTGCAAGGATTTAGGTTTACCTGGGCTTGTGAAGATGACTTAACTATGATCATTCTGTTCGATGGCCACAAACAATGCTATACTTGTACCTGACAAAAGTTCAATGAGTTGACTCCCAGATAGAACCAATCACATGTAGACGGGTATGGGGCCACTTCATTGTCTCGGAATAGCAAGATTATGTCCGCATCAGCAACTCAACGCAACCAATCAAACTGTAAAAGTGGTCAGTGGTGAAGGAGCAAAACTTATTAATTATCCATGTTGCTTTTTCAGGGTAACTAGTTTTTTTTTGTAAAAATTGTTTTTTAGTTGACTTCGTACCTAACTTTAACCTCTCTCAAACTTCGTAGATCATACCACCTGAACCAACCCAACATATACAAGAACCATCCATGGGGACAGCAACATGGATAACTTCGTGGTCTGGCAACAGCTAGACTAGTAACCTCGTCATTGTCTCATTGCCACAGCTCTCCTATTTAGTCAACTAGATATGGGTAACCTCTTCTGTGACTGATCACAGGTAGATAATAGTAACCTCTTCTGTGTCTGGTCACAGCTAGATCAGTAATCTATTCAGCTGCCTCTCGGTCTTAAGATTGTTCTTTCTGGGTACAGGTCATGGGATTGATGGGATGTCGCTGTGCATGCACATCCCATGTCATGGAAAGAATTAAGGACCATGGCTCCTCAGACGGCTTGTGAATGTCATAAGAGGCAACTAACTGGGGCACAGCCGCACCCATGGGGTTTCTGGGTAAAAAGGAATGGGACCCAAATGTTGTGACATGATTTGACTGAAATTACAAGCATCTGGTCCATCATTCATAATTCAGCCGTCGTCCATTAAAGAATATCCACGTCCATAATCCAAAGAACTCTTCCCTATTCCATATAACAGTATTAGAATTAGCACCAAATTCAAAAAGATGATCATAGTATATATCACGATATTCAAAAAATATCAAATCCATATCGCTGATCAGTATTCTTAATCCATATGATATTCATTGTGAAGTCGTCATCTAGAGAATGATGTATCTGGGTCATGCTTTGATTGTAACTGTTCATATGAGCACCATGAGGATCTTGAAGTGCATGGGTTCATACGGACCCTAACCCCGGGTTAAAATTGAAACAGTGTTGAAAGCAACATTATTATATTCACTCACTCACTTCTTCTGGGTACAAATTTCACCAGTTTTAATGTGGGGTAGCTTTTTATAACCCACACTGTTCTCATATTAATGCATATTGACAATTCTGATTACTTCACATTTGCCACATCAAAGCTAAGTAAATTTTAGAGAATCAATTCCTGGGGACGACCTAGCATTGAGGAGGGAAAATATTGTGCTTTGAGGATGAAGAAGTAGGAAATGCAGTTGAAAACGCATTATTTATATAGTGTATTTGGTTATAAGTTGTGTTTGTCCAAGCCCTTTATACCACAGGCAGTGTTTACTCATAGTGGTTTTCTAGTCCCTAAAATATGCCAATATCAGCAGCAATTGATTGAATTTCTATGGCATGAAAAATGGCCATTTTGTCAGAGCATGTCAGTGCATATCAAGTAGCTAACTACTGGATACAGTCTAGAAATTAGGACAAAGAATCTCTCTGTTTGCACTTCAACTTCGGTCAATAGTCGAGGCACAGAAATCATCCCCTCAAGTCTTTCCCAACAAAGTGTCATGGATGTCTAGGATGAACTGAATTTAATCATAATACATCTATCTTCTCAAACTCTCAATATTGCTAATTGTGCATATTTATGAATCTGTTGGAAACCAAATGAAACATCTTCAAGAGTGAAACCTGTATGAATTGAATGTTGATGCTTCTGAAGTGATAAGACATGTCACACTGTTTCTTAAAAAGGTTAAAAACAAGAATGCTGGGACATTGGCAGTTGAACTTGTCGGTCTGGACAGGTGACCTTGACAGTTAGGTCAGTCTAGACAGGTGACCTTTGCAGTTGTCAGTCCGTGTAGACAACCTATCTTAGCAGTCAGGTCGTTTGGTCAGTCTACACAGGTGACCTTGGCAGTTGCCGTTCAGGTTGGTGTGGACATAGGGGTCGAAATGTTAAATATAATTTCTACCCCTCTCCTCAAAAGACTACCCAAACATGCTATCATTAAAAATGACCTGCAATGTAGGATACAAAGGCAAAGTTGTTAATTGTGTGCCTAATTATTATAGAGTTACTATAAATGTAGATGATTATATCTTTCAATGCAACATCTTTGAAATGATATGACCAAAGACATCAAAAAGAAATTTTTGGCACAGGTCACCGGAGACATGTACTTTATTTTTCTACCTGTGTCTTACAAAAAAATGCCTGTCCGGCACAGATAGACAGGTGTACATTTCAAGTCCCGAGACTTTTTCCACTTTCATGTAGGATACATAGATCGCGCATAACAAGTAACAAATTAAGGGATCTACAGTAGCATGTACAAAACTTGTCCTGGAAGTGCTTCAGACAATGTTCAAGAAAAGAATAAGACAGATTTAATATTACGTAAAAGTTGTTTTTCCTTTGATCCTACAGAACTCCTCAATCTGATCTGACTCATCCATCGTTAGTAATCCACCCAGTAATTATGTGATCAATCTCAATTATTTACCACCTACCTGTACCAGCACCCATCTTGTCTAACATGTCTGACCACAATACAAAAACTGAGGACCAAAGTCATGTATTCTGCCTCCTCATAAACATCATCCGAACGCACGGCACGATCATACGTAGAAACTTCTGCTCATAGCCATGCGGTAACGGGTGATATCTGAGTGTAATAGGGCGTTTCCCAAATGGTCACATGCGATTGGTCCCGTGAGACCCGACATCGGCGCAATCACATTCATAAAATGAAGACACGTCACCTCCAGAAAGCGATCGATTGAAATAATCTCTTGGTGGGCCTCGAAGTGCCCCCATCACAAAATAAAAACATGAATTGCAGGCAAGCACCTAAAAGGTGCGTGGACCCCTCAGCCTGTTTTTTTTTAGTCAAGTAGGATCAGGGCTGCATCTAGAACCAGTTTAGTTTTGGAAAACATGGGCACCCAAAACTCAAATGAAACAAAAAACGAAAGTGTTGTTGTTGTTCAATTTGAAAGGATTTCTGAAGGAAATACTCATAGAAAAAGCTTCTGGAAGCCTCAATATCGATCCGATTGCATAGCTGGGTATTGAATTTCATGTTAATAAACCTCTGTTTTGTGATTGATCACAGGCTCTTTGCGCCGAAATTCACTTAAAAAAAATTGGACCCTCAATAATGAATTACGGAAAGGAACTGGAAGTTTGGGATCGGAACCTGCAAAAAAATCCCAAGGGGGGGTATAAGCTCCAGGTATGCAAACTGATACAAAATTGCACACAGTCAGGCTAAAAATGGGCTCTCCTAATCACCCTTTTTACATAATTTCCAAGGTACAGTAACATGTTTGGTGACAAAAATTGAAGCATTATGTTGTACCAGTTAAATGTGTGGACACAAATATGGTTCATGCAAAAGTTTTAGAATAAATCATATGATGTAGAATAGAATGGTTTAATAGCAAAATTTAAGAAAAATGTTGTCCTTCATTCAATGAGAATCATGAATGGACCAGGCTTTCTTGTATCAGGGAACCTTCAAAATTCACAACGAAACATGCAACCAAGGGTTCCCGATGGGCATAGATAACAGTGCAAAATCTAAGCCATCAATAAATTAAAAAATTAAAAAAAATTAAAAATCATGAAATTATCATAGCCATCTGAAAATCTAATCATTTCATCTGTCAACATTCAGGAAGCTCTCACCAAAGTTTGGTCAGGCCCGACTTGATAGATCTGCAGATATTCAGCGGACAAGAATATGTTGATGGGCATAGATAACAGTGCAGAAGCTAAGCCATCAATAAATAATAATTTTTTTTTTTTAAATCATGACATCATCATAGCCATCTGAAAATCTAATCATTTCATCTGTCAACATTCAGGAAGCTCTCACCAAAGTTTGGTCAGGCCCGACTTCATAGATCTGCAGATATTCAGCGGACAAGAACATGTTGATGGGCATAGATACCAGTGCAAAAGCTACGCCATCAATAAATAATAAAAAAAATAATTAAAAATCATGACATCATCATAGGCTTAGCCATCTGAAAATCTAATCATTTCATCTGTCAACATTCAGGAAGCTCTCACCAAAGTTTGGTCAGGCCCGACTTCATAGATCTGCAGATATTTAGCGGACAAGAAAATGTTGACGGACGGACGCTAGGACGGACGGACGCTAGGACGGACGGACGTACGTACATGGCAACGACAAGACCCCACAGCCCTATGGGCTGAGGGGTAATTATATCATTTTCCTGTGAACTATTATTTTTTTCTAATATGTTAGGCCGTTTCCGTTTGTAATATGATTTTTCTTAAGAAAAACAAAGAAGCATGCTCCATTAGAGTGAGAAATAAAATAGCTAATTCGCACAACTTCGGTTTGGTCTGCCACAGTCTTGCGCCTCGAGCAAGTGCAATGGACATGTCTCACATCTGAGATTCCCAGGTCAAAATATTTGAATTCGGATAATTTCATTGGCTCGTTTAAATAGAGCGGACATGTGACTTGATGTTTGGGGAAGCTGACATGGGGCGAAATACACGGAGAACGAAGCCATTGAGCTAAGGGTAGTGTTAAGTGGAACGTGAAATGCCCTTAGCAAGCTAAGATGCCTCATAAATAGAACGATTAGTTTACTTGGATTATTGCCCGTCCCCGATTTTCTCATTTTACTTTTGTGTGTGGGTGGGTGGGGGGGTTTGGGATAGATTGCTTAATGCAAAATGTGCTCTGAAAAGAAAAATTAGGTAAAATTTTAACACCATTCAGCAATCTTATGCGGACTTGAATAGGTTTTGAATCCCAACCTTTGTCTAGCATGTAGCAAACAAGGGAGGTAACTAACAAGGGACTGAAGACCACCAGATTCAGCACATAAAAAAAAATATTAAAAAAAATAAAATAAAACACTTCTGTCCACCCAGGATTTTTTATGAGTCATTAATGTGTGGAGAACTTGTTAACCCATTAGTTCATGATGTGATGGTTCATCAGCACAACATTTATTGGAGCTTGGTGATACATGCAAATGTACATCTTTGTCTTCTGTATAGGGGAAGTGTCATGTCTTCTATATAGGGGGTAGTGTTATGTCTTCTGAAAAGTGAGGAGAGGGGGGATTAAATAATGTCACGATCAAGGTTCTTTTACTCATATGGTGACAGTCATTTTGGATGGTGGAGGAAGCTGGAGTACCCGGAGAGAACCACTGTCCGTCGGCAAGTAACTGACAAACTTTCACACATGCACCAGCTGGGCTCGAACCTGTGCCGGTTCAATGGTGTGAGGCTAGCGATCACCAGCGAAACTCAGGAATGTCCACTACTTTCCAGGTCTACTCTCAACCAGTCTTACTGTGTACCACAGGCCCGCAAAACAAGAGTTTTGGGGGGTGTGGGCGGTGGTATTAGGGTGAAGTATCGAAATATGGGGTCCTTATATATAACCCCGTGCTTTATATAAATCCACATCAAGGTGTGAAACGAACTTTGGGTGAATCGAGAAATAAACAGTTTACCGCCAAACAAAATACATCAGCATATTCTACAAGTATCACTTTATATATTCCCGTCGTCAAATTAGTAAATTGTGCAATTTTTTACCTTTGCCGGCCGATTCAAAATCCAACGTAACTGTCCGTCCATCTAGGAACAGTTAGATTATGGCGGGCTTCGTTCTCACTTCTGATTGGTCAGTCGCGACAGCTGATCAGTGCGTGACCTCTCTTGCCGGAGGCGTGTCGCGGCCGGCCAGTAGGGTGGGAGCAAGCCTGTGTTCCTAGATGCCCGCCGACACAAGAACCTTTCTCGTTTACTGGGCTGGCGGCAATTATAAAGTATACTCGTAGAATATGCTGATGTATTTTGTTTGGCGGTAAACCATTTATTTCTCGATTCACCCAAAGTCCATTTCACACCTAAGTCCTTGATGTGGATTTATATAAAGCATGGGGTTATATATAGTCACCCCATATTTCGACACTTCACCCTAATACCACAGCCTCACACCCCTCAAACTCTTGTTTTGCGGGCCTGTGCTGTGTACATAACTTGAGAACATAACATGAGGGTGACCTGCATCAGTAGGACTATCAGCTTGTGTTCTCAACACAACTGCAACAGACATGGTTATCAAATGAGTGCAATATTCCACATTATAATAATGAAACCTACAGCAGGGGAAGTGTAATAATTTTGATATTCCTATGAATGAGTGCATGGATGTACTTGGGCACTCCATCACATGGGACACTGGTCATGTGAACATGCTCAACCTGTTTCTCTCAACCCACCCTTTACACATTCATCCCTCTTATCAGTGACCCATTGTGTAACCACTTAACCCCACACTTATCAACTTTAACAATTGCAGAAATATCACCCAATCTGATTAAAAACAGATCCACTCTGGCCCTCTTTCCATCTTTTGTCTGTTCTGCATGAAATTTTTTTGTAGAGCTCCCGATAATTCCCGTGTCTCGTATATATAGTAAGACGGAGAGTGCCCATGACATTCATTCAAATTTCTGGTCGAAGAATCGGGTGAAGTTGACAACCAATTCACAGCATGAAATATCTCCACTTCGAGTTTTCATATCACTCTCGACTCACGTCAACACCGTATAGCTTCTTCCTGCATAACTTAGTTTGATTAATTTTTGGATAAATACAAAGCAAATTTCGATCATAATTTAATATTCATCACAAACATTTTGTAATGGTTATGGTCAGTTATACATTTCGCTGCAGTGCAGCTATACAGTTCCAAGTTTAGTTATTTTGAAACTTCTCAGTTTACCATGACAAGGTCATGTTACCCGGTCAGTTGGTTGCGCAAGAAGACATCTGTCCAATAATATAATGTCATGCATCTCCTACGTTGCATTGACTTGTCAAAGATGAGGTAATGTGGAGAGTTATTTTCATGCCAGAAGGTCACTGAACCCCCTTGAGATAGGAAGATCAGATCCAGTTAGAGAACCACGTTCCTTCTGTCAAGTCCCCCCATTTTCTGTCCTATACAGATCTGGCTAATGTATTGATCCTACCAGTAGTTTCTTCACAATGGTAACCTTCTTCCAAAGTGAAACTATGCTCACAGGTCTGCAGATTTAGTAGGGTTGTACACACTACAGAAGATATCAAGGTGGTGTGCCCCAGATGTTGACAAGCTGTACATCACCTCAATTGCTTGCTGTATGTTGGAGGGACACTGTCCACAGAAATTACAGCCAATTGATATCCATTAAATTAAATTAATACCCCAGATCCCTCAGACAAACAACAGTTCCATGAGATGGGGTACGGAAATGTTCCCCCAGGAAATATTCCCCCCTGGTAAGCTTCCTCCCTAGGATTTTTTCTCCCTTGGAAAAAATCCCACCTACCTTTCAGATTTCTCAGTGTTAGGTAAAAACCACAAAACAAAATATATAAAAAATATAAACATGGTTTATTTCAGTCATGCAATATTATCTTGGTAATGGCATGTTACAGTTAGTACATGTATTAAGTGCACATTTACAACATGTTTTCACGTGTATATTTTACATTATACATTTACCAAGATAACATTGCATGACTGAAATAAACCATGTTTATATTTTTTATATATTTTGTTCTGTGGTTTTTACCTAACAATGAGAAATCTGAATCCTAGTAGTGTACCCAGAAATATTACCAAGAGGATACTTCCTGGGGGGACTTTTCCAGGGGGGGGGACATTTCCTACACTCCCATGAGATAGGAATGGTTTAAAGATGGTGAAATATTAATATATTGCTCATACTTCAACCCCTGTGAGTAAACAAGCTAGCAAAATTATAAATATTCACCAAGTGCAACAATTGTATCTGTTGAAATGTATCAATTGAGCAACACAGTTTATACAAGTTGATGAAATGTAATTGAACAGAAACAAAGTTATACAAATGTAACAGTGACCAGAGAATACATGTAAATGAAATACATATTACTGCTGCAGTCGAAGCTTAAATAGCCGTTTTCTGTTACTCTGAATGGGGAAATCAGTCTTGACACTAATAGCATATATAAAACACCAGGGGTAAAATTGTAATAAAAACATGAAGAAATAGACAATGCCCAGGAATGCACACAATTGTCACAACAGCAGGTGTCTGTATATTTAGTTAGGCACATGTGCCAACACAATGAGCAATTAACAGGTCATTTTGAATGAAATGGAATAATTTGGTTTCAATTAAATTGCTTTATTCACCAACCACATGTTCATAATCTCCATTAAGACAAGGATGTCATTCTCTCATGAAATAAAGTCTCAAGGATGTCAAGTCCTAATTAACAATCAGCATAAATCTAAATTATGCTGTTTGAAATGTATATGCTGGTGTAAATTAATTTTTCGGAGGAAATTTGGAAGTTTTCGAAACTTTGATGAACAAATTAATATCAAACATTAATTTAATAGCGAATACCAATTAGACTTGGTTAGTTATACGTTTATTTTTTTGGTAAGTGTAAATTGGTAGCTGGGAGTCCTATTTGTGAACATTAGGGATGAGAAAAGAATTTATTTTTTTGCTTCCTAAATTTATTCCTTTGAATGAATGAAAATGTTGATCTACAGGTCTATATGCCCAGGTTTGGTCAACTGCCATATTTTTACGGGTTAAATAAAAGTTAAACCTTGCACATGGATCTAGGCTATAAAGAAAAATTTATGCCTTCCAGCCCTGGAGCTATTGAACTTCAGGCGCGTCCGACCGACTGGCAGTCTGATCGACAGACAAGATAAAAAGTCGATGGAGACTGCGTACGGCGTAGTCCCTGTGCCCAGCCGTTCAAACTTCTGGGGAATGGCTTCTTCAAATGCCCAGCAGGTTGTTTTTCTCCAGAAGGGAAATTACACAAAGGGCTAAAGTTTTTTTGCTTGAACTCATCCACAATCGCACGAAGTCATAACACTACCAAATCAATGCTCACAACTTTTGACACACTTACCGAGAAAAACAGTCAAACTTCCAGCCGTTTATTTACGTTGTTGTTGTTGTTGTCACCGCATGTCGGAAAGAACTGCCTGCTTATTTTTCCGACAACCGCTTTCCCGATTTTTTTTTAACTGGCAGATGCTGATCTCTAAACGATTTGTCAACATCGACATGTCCAAACATCCAGTAGCCGACAAACTTCGGCCTGCCGTTGTAAAGTTTATCTGGTCTTCATGCGAGTTCACATTTATCCCAGGTCACAGGGTGTGTATGTTGAAATTTGTATGCATGGCGCCTTTCTGCCTGGGCGCAGCGGCGCCGCCGAGGCCTTAGCAAGGGAGTTAACCGCTTTGTTCTCTTCCATCCTCCGGGCTCAACAGCAAACAGCTGACGTGCTCTCTCAACTTCAGGTTTTGTTTCTTGTCTGAAAGAGAAACAAACGTTGCCTGCAAAATAGTAGAGTTGATTTATTATTCTGGATTCCCTTGTGGTTATTTTGAATGCTCGACTTTTATACATTTTTTTTCATCTGGCTGTCAGAGCCTAGATTCCTCCCTCGACTCCCCTCTCCCAAATCAACCTAATTGTCCCCCGCTACTTAGTAGGGGGCGGACTTATAAACACCGGTGTCCGTAATTCCGTAGTTCCGTAATTCCGTAAGATTTTCTTGTCCGGACAATAACTTGTGAACGATTTAACCGATCAACTTCAAACTTGGGGTGTGCCTTGACATTGGCGAGAGGACGGTTGGGATTGTTTTTCAGCAATGTGCATATCCAATATGGCCGCCGTCAGCCATTTTGGATTATAAGCAGTTGGATCTTAGATTTTCTTGTCCGGACAATAACTCGTGAACGATTTAACTGATCAACTTCAATCTTGGTGTGTGCCTTGACATTGGTGAGAGGACGGTTGGGATTGTTTTTCTGCAATGTGCGTAATCTAATATGGCCGCCGTCAGCCATATTGGATTATAAGCAGTTGGATCTTAGATTTTCTTGTCCAGACAATAACTCGTGAACGATTTAAGCGATCAACTTCAAACTTGTGGTG
Organism: Hanleya hanleyi; assembly: GCA_036873755.1. NCBI lineage: Eukaryota > Metazoa > Mollusca > Polyplacophora > Lepidopleurida > Hanleyidae > Hanleya > Hanleya hanleyi. The sequence goes on from JAVTVY010033567.1 coordinate 140,420, forward strand.
TGCCTTGACATTGGTGAGAGGACGGTTGGGATTGTTTTTCAGCAATGTGCATAATCCAATATGGCCGCTGTCAGCCATATTGGATTATAAGCAGTTGGATCTTAGATTTTCTTGTCCGGACAATAACTCGTGAACGATTTAACCGATCAACTTCAAACTTGGGGTGTGCCTTGACATTGGTGAGAGGACGGTTGGGATTGTTTCTCAGCAATGTGCGTAATCTAATATGGCCGCCGTCAGCCATATTGGATTATAAGCAGTTGGATCTTGTCCGGACAATAACTCTAGAACGATTCAACCGATCTACTTCATACCTGGGGAGTGCCTTGACATTGTTGAGAGGAGGATTAGGATTGTTTTCCAAGGATATGCTTAATCCAATATGGCCACCATCAGCCATACTGGATTTCATTGGATTTTAAGCAGTTTGATCTTGTCCGGACAATAGCTGGAGTACGATTCAACTGATCTACTTCAAACTTGGAGTCCCTTGACCTTGGTGAGATCCCGGTTAGGATTGTGTTTATGAACAAGCATAATCCAATTTGGCTGCCATCTACCAGCGATATTGGATTATGTTGCATTTTAAGCAGTTGCATCTTGTCTGGACAACAACTCTAGAATAATTCAACTGATCGACTTCAAACTTGCAGTTTGGCTTGACATCGGTGAGAGGACAGTTGTCATTGCTTTTTAGTTACCTGTGTAATCCAAGATAGCCACCTTCAGTCATCTTAGATTTTCAGCATTTAGATCTTGTCTGGACAATAATTCTAGAACGATTCAACCAATCTACTTCAAACTTGGAGAGTGCAATGACATTGGTGAGAGGACAGTTGGTACATGTATTATGTTTTATTGATGTGCATAATCCAATATGGGTGCCATCCGCTGTATTAGATTGTGTTAAGCTCATCAGTGATATCTCCATTTTCAAACCATACTCTTCATCAATGATATGAGATATCATCGACCAAAAAAAATCGACCATAGAGGCCCATGGCCCCCGCAGCAGCAGCGCCAGTTATGGTGGATGTAATTCACCATAACTGGTGCTGCTAGCGGGGGACATGGACCTCTATGGTCGATTTTTAACAACGGTAACAAGACTCTATGATAGAAATCCAAAATATTTTTAAGGTAATTGATTAAGTTTCAAATAAATTAATCAATATTTCAGAAATAGTTCTGGGAAACACAGCTGAACAGTGCAGTCATTATCATTCGTAATTTTACACCCCTGCCCCCACCCCCCACCCCACTTTTGGAGACTGCAATGTTATAAGTCCTATCTTTGATAGCACCAGTCCAGCATTTAACATAGCCGATATAGAGTTCAGCCGCCCGACTTTCAAATGTGCTCCGACACTCCTGCCGGTCATACGTCCGGTCGTCAGTCGTCAACAATTCTTGTGACTGG
>JAVTVY010033568.1:0-15276 GCA_036873755.1 Hanleya hanleyi
AATATGCGAAGTTATCATGGTTCACCGTAACATTCACTCCGTTGATTGACAGCTGCCGCCGACGACAGATTGTACATTGCATTGTGATTGACATATGGAGAGAAGAAATGTACATTCCTATATGCGTCGGCTGGCTGTGGGCAAACCCCCGCCTAACAATACAATCTCCTTTATAATTTCAGTTCAGGAAATGAGCTGCGGCAAATATACTTTATATTTATAAAACCAAGACAGGTGTTAAAAATTCGATGAATGCATATTAATAATTTCAAAACATGACTAATTTCCTTCCCGCAGCTAAAGACATCTCAATTCTGGCGCATGATTGGTGGGGGGCTATGCATTCAACAACTATTTATCTAGTCCTGTTGTGAGAAGCATGGCTTTCGAACCTCGCATTTCATGATCGTGGTCCTTGGGAGAAGAAAAGAACATTATTGGAATAGTGATCATCCACAGGGATGAACATAATGCTCTAATCAAAACAAAAGGCGTCATAGGACGTTTTTTTTCACAATGATTATATATTATTCCATCTTTTCGCCATGTTAATGCAACGTTCTTCTTTTTTTCTCTTTTTTTTATTCAATTCACGATTTGTATTTTCAACTTGTTTGTCTGGGAGAGGCGTTAGTATAGGCTTGCCTGTTCGCCGATCCCAGTTTCCCTTTGAGGTAATAAAATATATTGTTTAAACCAAACGGGAGTGTATGATTTGTGTGTGTGGTAAGGTGAACGAGAACCGTTGAATAATAGCTGGAAAATACTTATACCAGGTTTACAACTATCTTCTAGGCTTGTCGATACGCTGTCACATACAAATAATGCTCCGTATAATATTCTGTATTGTGCAATAAATTCCTGTTCTCAGTGTGATTCACATGACACCAAACTGTAAAATTGGATTCATGAAAAAAATCACTTTCATTCTGAAATACTTCAGATGAGAGATAATCGGTACTCGATCATTGGATATGTAACTTATAACGCAATCACGAGGACAAAACGTTAGAACTCTTGGGGGTAATTTTCTCTTCAAGTAATTTTGAATTTAATAGCGAAAAATGTATTTCAGATTTCATATCGATCATGTGATATGGTGAAATATAAGTGAATCGTTTATTGAGCTTTATTGATCTATCAAAATACGATAATAAAATCAACGCTATATTGATATGTGCATCTGTTCAAGGGGCTTTCCGTGATGGATCATTTTTAACACCAAATAATAAATATAACGAACAGCATTTAGAACACCGCAAGATGTGTAATAAATTAAATTGAAACAATATTATGTCGAGTTTCAAATGTTGACAGTGTCAGTTACGGCCTACCAGGAAAATCCCGGGTAGTAATTTGGTGTGCATAAAAAGCCATCTGGACCTGGAGACTGTCACTATTTTTCCATACGAAAAAAATTAGTAGCGGTGAAGAAATCTGATGCAATGAAGCACACACCTTACAATTCTATATACCCGGGAACAGCAACGACTTTGAGCTCGCCCCCTTTCTGGGCCTCATGTGCAGACGATCCTCGCGCGTCACACACTGTCAATACAGAGCAGGTCGGACAGTACAAATAGGGAACAGCTAGGGATTTAGCATATACGGTTAATATTCGGGATCAACATTCGCCGACTTTACGTAATATAATAATGTGTGGTTTGATATCACAACAAAGTCCTTATTTGTCTATCAAATTAAATCAAATTACGAACGTTTTAAGGAGCTTAATTCATCAACTTGGTCACCCGATTATTGTATCATTCTTTACGATATTTGGTCACATCGGACTTTCAATGAGGCCAAATCAGTATGGTGATATTTCTCTGTCGAAGTTTAATATTATATAGTTCATCTCGTTTTCTTCCAAAAAAATAATACACGCGCGTTTATTATTAGTTCCTCTATGTCGCTCGTTCTATAATTCCCGGTAAATAATTCTCCAGAATATGCACGAAAGATCCACTTTTATTTTTTTAAATACCTGCGAAAGCTAGTGCAAGTCTCAAAGGTGCTGCCTTTTCGAGTGATCTGTTTTTGTTTGTTTTTTTTTCGTTCTAGTATAAGTCGACACGATAGCCGTAATGTGAGCTCTTCAGCGAATTCTGACCGCTATCATACACACTAATTTGAACGTTCAAAAAAGAACGTTCTTTTTCTGACGTTCATTTTTTCTGACGGGGTGGTGTTCATTTTCTGACTGTCGAACGTTCGTTTGCTCGAAGAAAAAGAACGAGCACCTGTTCATTTTCTGACGCATTCTTTTAGTTTGAACGTCAAAACTTTTGACACGCTCCCTAACAGGGAGGGTTTTATACAGAATTGATTGCGGGACTGGGTGGACCGGACGCTCGGACACCAAACGTCCTTTAAGTCCTTTAGCTGTGGATGAAGGGTAGCAAATGTCAGAAGAAAGAACTTGCTAAATGATGGGTTCGTTCCACATTAGTCCCTGAAAAATGCCGTCCTGTCCCGGTGTCGGCGACAGGTGCCCAGCACGTAGGACACCGTCTGGGATTTGGTTCATTCTCATAATTTCCCCACTATTTTTATAACATGGAGCGGGTTCAAATATTGCTCAACATATTAGAAATATTTAAGACATATTATTGTATCATGAATGAATTCCCAATTGGAATTTTAAAAGAATATTTGAAAAAAATTTGTTTGTTTTGTGTTAGCTTAAGGATAGCTGTCCCCTTGGAGAGTCAAACTTGGTCTTTTTTTATTTCTTCATTCAAATATTCACTATTTCCTCTAACATTTGGTAAAAAAAATGAAATCAAAATTATAAGTAGAAGTGCTTCAATATTAGGATTAGAAAATTTAGTTTCCGAGGCACTGGAACAATTAAACAAATTGACTTAGCTTGGGCTTGGCTACTATTATTTTTGTCTGTTAAATCTCCCTTTCCAAAACTCATTTCCGCAGTGTTATGGTAAGCTAATTATCTATTAGTCCTACTTATTTACATTAATCTACCCCCTTCTTATCAAAACCATGCAAACATCCGTGTTTTTTATTCTAATTATAACAGTGACACTTCACTCAGACACCCGCCGTGAAGTTATCTACACAGGTGTGAACAATTCTCAGTTGAGCAAGTTTTTTTAAGTTTAAATTGGACTTTAAACTGCCTTGATGAAAAAACGTAGTGTAATAGTTAACCAGAATAAACAGGAATTCGAGTAGGTCCCATTGTATTTAACAATAGAATTCAAGCAAAAAACTTGAATTAATTCATCAGATGTATAGCTGGACACATTTTGCCTGATTTCTAGCCTTTCATTTATGTACAAAATCCGAGATTTAAACGTTTATTTCTCGAAAAGTATCCATGCTACGCTTTTGAAATGTGGCATGCTTGTTACTTATAAGGTGATCTAGTAAACGCTATCTCACTTTTTGTAAATTCGGATTAGTTTTTTTTAATTATTCAACTTTTAAGACAAACGACCGTAAAATAGTACGTTTTTTCCAATTTATTTTAGTAAAATAGCTGTAAAAACAAAGCCAGGCAAAAATTAAAAAAAAAAATGAGATAGAGTTTACCAGTTCGAATTGTCTCCTATCAAGGTTACCATCAAAGTTGAAACAAGACCAACAGTTTTCATGAAATTTCAATTGAAAATGGACGCTATTGTTTTCATTTCAATTTTTTAAATTGGAATATTTTCTACACAGTAGCAGCGTCGGTTATACAAATCATATAGTTAGAATTCCTATGATGTACGCTTTCATAAAATATATAGTTTATTATCGTTATCTTGTATATTTATTGATACAGACGACAAATTGTCACGGGGTGCAATAACTGCCTCTATTTTGGGGGTTTAAAGTGAGTGAGTGAGTGAGTAGGATTTAACGTCGTTTTCAACATTGTTTCAGTCATATCACGACGGTGCCTACATGTGCCAGAACACGAGAGTGTCCACAGTTCCTATTATTCTGGACACTGATCAGCCCAGTCAGTACAGCACCCGGTCACCCATCCAAGTATTGACCGAGCTCAACGCTGCTTAACTTCGGTGATCTGACGAGAACCGGTGTGCCCAACGTGATGCGCCGTACCTTGGGGGTTTAAAGCTAGTATTATTCCAGATTTCTGGTGTAGTACTTTTCGTGAACGTTTTTGGCATTTGTGCATGGTGAATTTTGGAGTTGATTCGTCAGATTTTCGCTGTTCGCGGTGGGTTGTGTTTGTTTGTTTGTTTGTTTTTTTTGATCGCCAATTTCCTGGTGTAGATAGAGGGCGCTGTATTGAATATAACATTGTCATACGGGGCCTTTGGGTCTTCGAAAGCACTGTGTTGATATATAGCGCGGGCTCTTTGTAAAACTGTTTTCAACTGTTATTATCTTTTTGTTTGTTCGATTTAATCTTTCGTGGGGCTCCCTAGGCGGTAGTTTTGCTTTGTTTTGTTTTTTTGATGTCTTGGTCAGCCCGGCTGGGATTACCTAGATCAACATTTTCCTGGTGTAGATAGAGGGCGCTGTATTGAATATCTTTTTGTTTGTTCGAATTAAAATCTTTCCAGGAGGAGGGAGTTTTTTCTTTCTTGTCTTGGTCAGCCAGCCTGTCTTGGATCTGTGACGTACATCACTATTTTCCTTGCGTGGATAGATGGCGGTGTGTTGATTATAACATTGTCATACGGGGCTTTTTGGTCCTCGAAGGCATTGTGTTAATATATAGCGCGGATAGAGATTTAAGGTTTAATATCGCGTTCAGCAATAATTCACCTATAGCGACGATCAAACACAATTACTCAAGCCAAAAATTATGTAACACACCGATTTCTCTCAAATAACTCAAGATGCAATCTTCTCTCACGGCCTCACCCGATTAAAAACATCTTCCAACGTAGTCGCTCAATAAAAAGCATTTCTTACAATCTTAAATTCTATGTATTCGATAAGAATATGTGTCGCAGTGATATCATCATGGCATGGAATACACCTTGGGACTGGCTCTTTTTTAAGTAAATGTTCGTGAGTTAATCGTGTATGGCCGATTCTACATCGCCTGATCATGGTTTGATCGAAACGTTTCTGACTGTTCAGATGAGTATAGCCTACAGTTGTTTTGAAATCATGAAGTTTATTATTCACATCCCATAAAGATTGAAACAGCCGTCTCACATAAGTTCAGATAGAGGGTCTGAAATCGTATTATGCAGGGGCGTCGGAAGCAAATTTAAAGTGGTACGGCCACTATCACAGCACTTTAGCGGGCTACCTAATCTCCGGAAGGAAAAGCTTCAAAACTGAATAAAAACCATCTGTCCCTGAAGAAAGAGAAGCTATTTAGGAGAGAAAGGCATCCGAATAGGAAAGAAAGCCATGTATAGCTGAAGGAAAAACACTCGTATTGTAAAGCCATTCTCTGTCGATAAAACATCACAGTACGGATGCCAAAGGAAGTTATCTGAATCACGGACATCAACTCTAGGAGAGAAAGTCAGCAACAAGATGGCGGAGTGTGACGATCAGGGACTTCTGGTAAAATTTTCTTTTTCATGGCTTGGCCGTAATATACCGAATTTGATAAAGCTATCATGTCTATTGAATGAAACGTCACTGCCGCTCTAGCAAACTTCAACTGCAAGTGGCAATATCAGTAATTTGTTCATAAATCGTGAGACCATGACTGTAGATCATCGTCAGTTTGTCAAACTTTAGGTTTTCACCCAGAGTTTGGGAGTTGTCTCCGATCGTAAAATTTGTAAAACAAGCTTTACTCTCAGAAAATACACATTTCAATCCATCTTGAATGGTCATACGATTAAAAACAGCATTATAGAGTAGTATTGTCACAGTGTCAAAATAATATGAATAAATCAATGATCTGTTGCAGTGTTGAAATATAGTGAGAAAATGAGTTTGATTGAACCCGATGAATATATTTTTGTTATTGTCTGGATCGCCACCGCGTAGCGGTGTCGACCAGACTATGCTGCCACTCACGAAATTTATGCAAATGTGTACGTGCACTATAATGCGGTGACCCTGGGTTAACCTGTATCATTCCGCCAGTGATTTTCACTGTGTTGAGTCTTATATCAGGGTATTAACCAGAAAATGAAGAAAAAAACAGTCGTAATCGTTTCATGTGAACTAGAAATAAAACGAAATATGAATTTGAGTGTATTTCATATTCATTTCTTCGCCCAGGGATTGCTTAAATCCGTGGACTATTTTTTTGTTCTTTGGTTCCGGGCGATCGGCTCAAACCCGGTTCTCAGCGCCCACCAGGCGATAACTCATGCCAGCACTGTGCTGTCACCGTAGACTGTTGTAAATGTAAATTGATGACCTGGTAATATGGTAAGCTGCCCACCTCGTGTTTGCCATCTGTGCGCTTTTTGCATCTGTCTGAGTTTGCGGTAAGTCAGATTACTTATAATATATATGTCTGGTGTTTATAGTTCGTAATTTGTTTGTTGACAACGATAGCGTTGGAGAGACAATTTGTGCGAAAATCCCTGTTAATGTTGCTGTACGATCATACGTTGCAAATCTTGTTCCTTGGTCCGACTGTCGCACTTGACAGGTTCAGGTTCTGGGATTATGAAGACACCAGTTTTCAACACTCGTACGTTCTTTCCCGTGAAGTCGGCGTTCGTTACTATTTTAATGTGTACGCATACTGCATGGAATATATTTCCAGAGGAGATATGTGTCGAAGCAACAACAATAGTATTTACATTTTTCTCGTCTTGTGAACTTGACCGGATCCTGTCCACTGCAAATTTATGTATTATGTACTCTGCTCTCCGAATATAATTTAGTTTCAAAAAGTTTGAACAACAACAAAACTTTTCGAAAGTGGAAACAACAGAATTTGTCAGGTACCGCTTTCGAAAAGTTTTGTTGTTGGTGGTGTTCAAACTTTTTCAAACTAAATTATATACGCAATGATCGTACAGCAACAACAACAGGAATTGTCGCACGTTGTCAACAAACAAATTTACTATAAACACCATGCAGGCATATATGGGGACTTAACAAACTCATGCAGCTCTTGCAAATATCTGTGCTACACAAATAAAAACACATTAATAAAACTATCCAGTCTCCTCGCATATTTGTCGCCTTGTCACAATAAAATTGCATGAATTATGAAAATCTGCTCGCAAAAACTGGTAGAAGACATTGACGCAGACGTTCCACTTTTAACCATATTACTGTAGATAGTTTCTTGCTACCATGAAGACCTAGCATATTTCTAAATGAACCGCCTTCACAAATTCACTTCCTTGAAGACTAAACTGTGTTCCAGTTGTGATTTCCCAAACAGACTCGTCCACAAATTGGAGAAAATCTCCACATTTATCCATACATCTGCTATCGACTCAAACATGCCAGCTGAAACGTTTTGAAACTTTAAATCCATTATTGGCGATCCAGACATCAGTACTTTGAGTACTTTCATATTCCAGTACGTTCCACCAAGTCATCGGTGATGGAATGAGCGATGAAATGGGCGATGAAGTTAACACTGGGCTATTTATTCACGAGGTGTGTATGTCAGCTGGGATTTAGATCCGTGGTGTGTTTTAAGGAATGGGTCATTATAGTTAGATGATTTCGATATGAAAATGAACAGTACTATCACGATTTGGTTGCATTTATCCTACTCAAGTTATAACTTAATTCATAAGTTGCTAATATATGCGTGGGAAAGTGGGTGCATGTGGCCCCTGCCCCAGAAAGGGTGAGAATCCCAGACGGGCCTGAGAGCATTTTTGGCCCAAGTTATGGAATTAACATGTATGGAAATCCACTGATAGACAAAACCATATTCTTCACTTGGTCATGTAAATATAATTCTCATATTTATTTTCAGTTCATAATATTGAGGATGACGATGTATCAGCAAGAAATTTTGAGCACGATGATACCGATTGTTCCTATAAATGTGGAGTTCGTGATCGGAGCCTAAAGACGAAACACAGCTTGAGACTACCTACTGGAAAGCATAACAAAGAATTTCATTCCACGTGCACTGAATTTGTTTGCTCAGTTATTTGTTCAGTGAGTTGAGGAACATATAGCTAAAATTCATGAAGGCTACTGTGTATAAAAATGTAGGATTTGTACAGAAACATTCGAAACATATCGTGGCATGCGAGCACATGCAAAGGAACATACTGTGGGAAGCCATATCATACAATGACAAACCTAAAAGACCCGAACAGACACATCCAAAGGAATGTTATACAATGTGATGTGTGCAACAAGAAATTCACAACAAAATGAGAGCTAGAACTGTATAATATATTGCACCAGGAATCCCCACAACTGTACACATGTGGGTCTTGCTTACATACAAGCATGCGGAAAGCTTAAGTAACAAGGCATGTCCAATTTAAACATTCGAATGAAAGGTAACATGTCTGTGAGACATGTGGGAAGGGATTTAAATTTAAAGCAAATCTAACGTCACATTCAAATTGTTAAATATAACAAGCGTCGGACTAATAAGATGTAGGACGACATCTGTGATATGTCACATTGGAATTGAGGCCAAAAAAAATGTAATTCCTCAGTGATAATATACCTGTCATGAGATGAAGTCATATTACGTGATAGTGAGTTTTGTCTGTCCATGAGCTATTGATGTCTGTATGATATATTACCCATGAGGCAAAGAGGAACCATATTTAATTTGAGATCAAGTTTGAAGGTCATGATGGCCGAAAACCAGTAAATCATTCAATATCGTTAGGTTTATGCTAGAAGTAGGGTCTACAGTTTAGAGATGTAGATTGTGACATGGGGAAGAAGTAGCTTGTTGGTATTTACCCTTCTAGAGATAGTGTTAACAAGCAAGATGGACACTCAGGAAAGACAGACGGACGAGATCGACAATACCAACAATACAATTTGACCAAAACTGGCCAAGGGTTTTCCAACTCAATAGTCTTCTTCACCATCATAATCCACATCTCTGAACTGTACTCAAAGCATTATAAACATCACAACTTTCAATGATTTACTGATTCTCTCACCCAGTGACCTTAACCTTCGATCTGTTGACTTCAATATTAATATAGTATAACTAATCCATGGCCTGGAACTGGAGATGGAAAAGAAAACAGATGGACATAAATTATGATCACAACATACAACGTCATCCATCGACGGGCATATGAAAATAAGTGGTTGAGGGGAGTCTGCCAAACAGTAGGCCTACTTTTTATTCCAGGCTTGTTATTTGTAGAACACCAATTCACACCAATCACAATAATCATACATCTGTTTCCTGAAACCAACTTGAAAAAAGTGGTGTACGTAATTTTTTCCTTTTGCAGTCTCATGTGCCGTGTTTTGTACAGGATTTTGCAAAATTCTGTTAACAAACATACATAATAGGAAGAATACATACACAATAATAGGAATATAATGCATTTTGATTGGCTGGAGGTCCTACGCATAATAGGGAAGCTCACTGTAAGCATGAATTATATTCTTCATTCTATGTACTGAAACCAGTTACTCAATCCCAAATTGGTGGAACAGGAGGAAAAGAGAAAGTGAAATATATATACATTGTAACAAACAGTATTGCATTGATATTTACAGTTTGTTTGTGTAATATACAACATTAAAAGACTTACGGCAAGTATTAAATGGTATATCTACATGTATCCTATCCTTATGCTATCCTACATAAAAGCCATAGTTCATGGTACTGCATAGACAAGCATGAGACTGAATGAAAGACCGTTCATGGACAAGTCTATATATCTGATTAAAAATCAGCCTATGTAATACTTTCCTGGGTTCAGATATGAAACAGTCAGTTAATTTAATAATTTGGATGTTTTTCCTCTGGATTTCAATAAATGAAAGGCTTGAATCATCTGGCAGTCTGGGGCTTTCTGAGAAAATCATGATGTATGAGTTCATCTTTCCACATTGAAGAGAGCACTGGTCTCCATTTTCAGAAAGTCTTCTTGTTCAATTTCTTAATCTCTGGTATACCAATCGACCGCCTGTTTTTTCTTCCGCCATTTTAAATTGTCCTTTGGACGGGAAACACTTTAACATACATAAAACAGAAAAACAAAATCATTTTATACGTTTTCTCTGGGTTGTGGGAAGAATTTGACAAAAATTCATATATCTTATGAAGTTTTTCAGAAAAGTTAAAGAAGGCTTAAGGAGGATTGCACGTTATTCCTTTTCAATTTCAATAGCGCACAACTCTTCTGGAATAATAGCACGACTGTGCCCATTTAGAAAAGATACTTTTACAGGGTTTTTCTTAAATATTTTACATCTATTTATGGCCGATAATCAGAGCATGTTTTTTAGCCGTACATCATTTGGGTGTAGAATGCATCCTGTAATCATCTGGCTTCTTTTAAATCACGTAAATTCCCGCGAAGACATTGGCAATGGAGAAGGGTATGTCCCCTCCGTTAAAACTGTCATGGAGATCGCTAATTCTGACCTGTTTTATTGAGCCAAACAGTAAAGGCCCATGAATATCTAAGAATGGCCTGGACAAAACAGAGCATGCTGCGAGTTTCGGAATGAAAGTCTGTGTTTTACCGTGTTCGGCATTGCTGTGACAGAAGGATATTTAACATAAGCTTCTCTTATCCATATCGTGACATGTAGGATTTGCTTAAGGAAACTCTCTGACCGTTCAGTTAATTCAACGAACAGGAGTTCTGTCAGTAATTGTTGTGTTCTGACTCACGCGTGATATTTGTCACATTCTGTTTTAGTTTCCACAATGTCTGTTTTGCCTCTATACCAATAATCGCGGTTTACAATGGGTTTTTTTCTTGCCTTTCACTTCAAACGTCGTGTGAACGTCGGAGAAATAGTTTCGCTTTCTATTCACATGCAAATCAGTTGGGCCAGCAGAAAAGCCGATCGCGTGACGATGATATGTTTACCCAGTAAAATATTCTGGTTTTCCATTTTTCGATATGAGCGTCTAGTCCGTCATGCAAAGCTCAGTCGTCGTCCATTAAGGAATTTCCGCGTCCATAATTCAAAGACCTGACTGAGATAATTGCATTGACACCAAATTGAAAGAACAAATAAGAGCATACATTCAACTAGGCTAGTTTCCTGAAAGAGAGAGGATCGGTCCAGATGCTGTAGTGTGCAAATCTCGGGAAAAGCTAACGCGGAAAGAGAAAGCGTCGCAACATTTGATTTGAATAATTAAAACTTGAGATATAGGCCATTTCAAAGTAGTGGTTTCTCAGTAGTTATATTTTTATATTTAGTGTGTGTGGTATATATAGATATATTTTCAGATGTGTTCCTCCGTGATGAATCAGATGAGATCTGTAGAGCTACAAACCTATTGTTTCACATTGACTTCGACTTTTTTCCAAGCCAGTAAATTAATATTGTATGGTACCTTTATAGTTTCGACACTAAGCACTAACTTTGTGGAATAGTCTCCGATTTTTACCTCCGTCGATCAGACGGAGGTCTAGGAGCGCAACGTGAAATCTCCCGCCAAATAATTGTCATATTGTCAACCCACGACTCATAGTATTTCCAATAGGGATCGTCATGGTTCCCGACGAAATCTTGAATCTTTCTTTGGACACAAATGAATGCTTACGTCACAAAAGGTGTGTATCCTTTGCAGCGCTTCCACCGGGTCTCTTTATTCGAGGGTACTAAATTCGCGCGTGTACTTATAGCTTCGCGCTGGTACAGATGGCCGGTATGCGACGGGCAAGACGGTACATCTTCGGAAAATTTATGACCTATTCCAAGGTTCTTATCGTGACATGTTCATGATCAGGTCAGGGGATTTGCAGCATTTCTGTTCTTCATTCAATACATAGTATGTACTTTTGTTGCTAACATTATGCAAGTTTTGTTGTTAAAAAAATAAAACTGAACGTACTTGTAGGCCTACTCGTTTGAAGCAGCAGACATTACAAATTTAGTTGACCTAGATTCTGCATTGAAGATCAACCATTGAAACGCGGAAAACAACGAATTACGTCAATTATACAGTATTTTCGCCTTCATGTTGTCTGATCGTACTATTCTTGTTTATCTGATGATGCTAAACAATAATGATCTTGTGAACTTTGGGATAGGCCTAGGTCATAAATTTTCTGAAGATGTACCATTTTGCATGCGACGAAGACAAACCTGCGCTTTCATAAAAAGTAAATTTTCACGAAAGAAAAACTCGCATTCCAGATAGTATAATTGGGAACTTCCTCGAGAATCTCTGAATCGGCAAAAAGATAAAGGACGAGTGTCATTCACCAGGATGCGAGTCGGAAGTGAGAAGTCAAATTCAAAGTCAGAGGTCAAAAACGTAAAACTCCGAAGAACTCTCTCGGCTTTTTCTTTTCTTTTTTTTTAGTTGGGGGGGGGGTGAGGGTTGGGGAGATAGCGACTGAAAAAATATATCTTCCCATGCTTCAATCGTTATCTGTGAATCCGATCAACAACCTAGCCGGATAATCTGTCAAAAATTATCCGTCGTCTGGGTAAGGTTGAAGGGTCATCGGAAGCTCGAACTGTGATACAGGCAAAAACTGTTGTTGTTGTAGTCTGGAAAAATAACTCTGCCTCACGAGGCGCTCTCTCGGCTTTTTCTTTTCCTTTTGTTTGAAGATGGGGGGGGGGGAGATAGCGACTGGAAATATATATCTTCCCATGATACTTCAATCGTGCGCTCATGAATTCCACGGAAAAGCGGACATTGCTAATTTTATACAATAAAATGAATCTGAATCTGAATCTGTGGCGGGAGCTGTATACCTTAGTAAAAATAAGAAGTCAGAGTTTTAATTTTCTAAGTAGAAGAGATAAATTCACTCTAGGAATATCTTTTTGAAGAAAATGTGTAATTAATAAAGCACTTTTACCGATAAGATTTAAAAAGCGCACTCGTGATTCCATCACGATTTTTTGTCGATTCCGTCACGGACTAGATTTAACCCCTGGGATGATCCAGTCGCGTTTTCTCACGATGAAAAAAATCTTATCATCCTTGGGTACTGTATGTTAGTAAGAGATGTCATATAAGAATAGTCAGATTGAAACAGAGCAGCAAAAAAATAGACAAGCAACACTAGTCAAGAGTCATGTCCGTTTCAGGTGATTCCGTCACGAACATTTCGAAGCATGATTTACTGAAAATGCTGGATCATCTGTAGATTTTTCATGGATCCGTACACAGATGTCATATACAGTAGAATAGCAAACTAAACTTGAAACTACATGGGTATGACCACGGAACTTCCGAGTACATGACTTTGAATAAAGAAAAAGTCTTCCCAACGGTGATTCCGTCACGGTGGAATTCATGATCTGTGAATCCGATCAGCAACCTAGCCGGACAATCTGTCAAAAATTATCCGTCGTCTGGGTAAGGTTGAAGCGTAATCGGAAGCTCGGACTGTGATACAGGCAAAAACTGTTGTTGTTGTAGTATAGAAAAATAACTGGCATGCACTCTATGGAGAAGGGCCTCGTGAGGCACAAAGTGCATTTTTTTTTTGTTGTTTATCTGCAAATCCGCTCAACTTGATGGGTATCTTTCACTTGTTCTCACAGTTGCCTGGCCTGTGTGATATTGGGTGGTCGAAGTCTTACGTATAGTTTTTTTCAATAAATTATGGAAATTAATATAAACATATATTTTTTTAAATAGATCTTTTTATAAGTGTATTTCTCTTTCATCTTTGGCTCAATTAAAGTCATTCTCTAAAATGTGAAGCCGAGTTAATACAGTTTTTAATTATCTACCAAACACTGTCCTCTATGACATAGAATAAAAGAGAAGTTGAGAATAGAACCGCTCAACACAGTCATTTCTAAACATCAAGTTGTACATAAGTATTTTTACTTACTCTGTACAAGCTGAGGGCATTTTTGTGGCTTTTGAAAATTTTGAGAGTCTGTCCATATTTAACTAAGCGACGTCCAAGCGAGCTAATGTACGCGCGTTATATTCATATCAAGTATGGTGCGGCTTGTGTTCAATGAGGCTTGGAATGTTTATACAATTAATTTTCTTCTCACTGTTACACAATAAATATTTGCTGTGTGGAATCCAGTCATTTGTTCCATAGGGGCAATATTCTCATCAGCCATCACCATTCAATGTGAATGTGATACATGTACAAGTCCATGGTCATTGATACAGTAAGGTGAAGGCGAAGGTGACCTGTAGCACCAGTATACAAAATTATACCGAGCGCATTGAATCCTCATCATATGATGTTGAGACAGATCAGAACGAAGTGTCGGTAAAATCAGGTGTGTTTTGAAGAGCATTCTCTCATCAATGATGATGCTATACTGTACACATACAAAATATGAAGTGTTGCTGTGTTGGGCCTATAGCACAAAATGACAAGCAAGTTGGTACAACTAGGCACACAGGGTCTCATTTCTGTCGCTAACGTGCTGATTTGGGTGAGGGGATCCTCTCATGGGGAGGTGTGGGTGGGATGGGGCCTAATGTCTCAAGCACTTTTCCAGGTTTTCCATCAATATACTCTATTCCATACCCCAATATTTCAAGCGCGTCAAATGAAACAAAAATTATTTGCTGGGAATGTGACTTTCACGTCCCTGTCTGGACATGCTAGTGAGGAACCCTCAATCCCAGATTAATTACCATTGATGAAACTAACGTCCAACAAATGCAAAATTGAGCTTGGCATCCGGCCGTATGTTATTCAGTGATGTATTACGCTACGGACCTTGTTGCCTCGACGGAGGTCTTTGCGCTCATCCAGCGCTTGTTATCTTTAACATTACGCGAAATCGGGACTTGTTGTACATAACGGCGAAGACATTTTTACCTGCGGCACGCAGGTCTACGGGAGGCTCGCGTTGTTGTTCTTGTTCTTGTTCTTGTGACTTTTGGAAATGCGCATGCGCTAAGAGAGTGTGATCTCTGCCACACTTTTCTTTTCAACCTCACATGACAACACTGTCTTCAAGTGCGTTTGAATTCATTTGCAACTATATTCGGTGGAATGAATTATTGCTTCGTTGATTTCCGTTCAGACTCAGTCGCTTAAAAGCTGTCGGTCGTCACATCAGTCACTGTCTTCAGATATTACCATTTTCATTGAACAGTATGCACATGTATGGGCAGCCATTTATGTCAAAATTAGCAATTACAAAACGTAAAGCCAAACTCAGAAAAGACAGCATATCTTACAATATACACTGTAGTCTTAAACGCATTTTTATTCCTGCAAATAAAAGAACCTTAATTCTGAACGTATACTTAAACCTAAAACAAAC
>JAVTVY010033569.1:0-15112 GCA_036873755.1 Hanleya hanleyi
TCACTACCATCCATACCATCACTACCATCCATACCATCACTACCATTCCTACCATCACTACCATCCATACCATCACTACCATCCATACCATCACATCCATACCATCACTACCATCCATACCATCACTACCATTTCTACCATCACTACTATCCATACCATTCCTACCATCACTACTATCCATACCATCACTACCATTTCTACCATCACTACTATCCATACCATCACTACCATCCATACCATCACTACCATTCCTACCATCACTACCATCCATACCATCACTACCATCTATACCATCACTACCATTCCTACCATCACTACCATCCATACCATCACTACCATCCATACCATCCTACCATCACTACCATCCATACCATCCATACCATCACTACCATCCATACCATCACTACCATCCATACCATCACTACCATCCATACCATCACTACCATCCATACCATACCATCCATACCATGATGGTGATGGTAGTAATCCCACTTGGGACTGGACTATCCAGCAGTAATCCCACAGAGGACTATCCATCAGTAATAACATGGGACTGGTCCACCCAGCAGTAATCTCACACTGGAATGCCCTATGTACCAGTAATCCGACTGCACTGACCTATCCATCCTACATGGGATTAACTTTTGCCAGTAATCCCACATGGGACTGATGTTATTGTCTGTACCAGATAATCTATTCCAGACATTATTGTCTGTACCACATCACTTATTCCAGACCTTATTGTTTGCTCTACATGTATGCTTTCAATACTGCTGCACCTTTGGCGGATGACCCCGCAAGGCGAGATGTTGGGGTTCTCAGAACGCTTGTTAATTTTGTGTCACCTTAAATGAAGGACGCCATTTCCATAAGCTTTTGCACAACCATATCTGTGTCCACACATTTAACTTACTATATTAATTAAAAGTGAGTTTGAATCAGTTTGTGAGCTCAGTCTTTACCCGTGCACATTATTATGGAGCATTACAGTATGATTGGACACAGTTGTCATTGCATTCTTTTATTTGCATACAAATGTGAAGGTTTACCACAGTGCAAGTGTCCCATTGCATGCTGGAAATGATAGATTTAGTCCTACTATTGCACTGTTATTAGCTTTGTTTGTTCACATATCATCACACAAAGTTACACCAAGAACGTGCTCAAAATTGCACACCTATTGTTCCTAACTATACATGAACATGTATTCATCAGATCTATGCAATGGGATGTGTAGGCTTACTTTTGGAAAAAATGTAATCTTTATTGCTAGTTATATAATATAGTTCCTCCTTCAATCCAACCTCAATATCACTAAATATAGAAATCATATTTCTTAATAAATTTATTATTTTAAATGATGTGCATTGCCAATGATGTGCAACCTCAAATGATGTGCCATCCTGAAGGGCTCGATCTTTTTGCGAAGCTGCATATATCTCTTATATGTGATACTAACCTATTAGGTAGGAGATGCAGTGTACATTGTATTGTAGGTTTATACTTGGTGTAAGAACGCACAAGACAAAGCCTACAATAGCCTGTCTGAGCTCAACAATGCGTCTAGACGTGACCCTTTTCAGCTGCACAAAAGCCTCAGCCTCAACAATGCGTTCTTACACCAACTATCGACCTGTTACATATACACAAACACGTCAAATCAACTACAATATATTCCTTTATAGTAATTACTAATAGTTTAATGGCATTATTTCATTTCAGAAGTACAATATTAAATATTAACCCCTGGTGGTTTGGAATTTTGTGTCGCCTTTAATGAAGAACACCATTTCCTTCAATTTTGGTATCGAATCCCATTCCTCATCATGATTTAACCTCAAGCTTTTGCACGAACCATATTTGTCCAGGCATTTCACACCCACATCTCAGACCAAATTTCAATTGTACATGTATTCATAATGACATGTATAAGCTTACTTTTGGAAAAAAAGGTAATCTTTATTTCAAGTTTTATAATATAGTTCATGTTTCAATCCAACTTCAACATCACTGACAAAGAAGTCAAATTTTTATTGCAATATGTATTGTCATTGCCAGTGATGTGCAACCTGAAGGGCTCGATCTTTATGTGAAGCTGCATGTTATTGAATACCCAAAAGGCGAGCTGCCGGGTTACACATAGCCCTTGTTAATGTCTAACCACCTCTCATCTGATCATTTAACAGGAAAAAAAATGTAACGAATCCCGTTTCTGTTATAGATACGAGTTGTTGATTTGAACAGCACCATTATTCCCCGGGACTTAGATAGTACGTGGCCACCTTTCACAGTTCCAGGCTTACAGCCAGGTCATCTCTACAACATTACAGTGCTGGCTTTTACAACCAATATGGGGTCTCAAATCTCTCAACAACAGTTCAGTGATGGGACATACTTGACAGCCACTACAAGTAAGAACTCTTTTGATTTTACTCCTCGTGTCTACTCAAGTAGTGATTATTTGAGACCCTACTCTGGGAGGAATGACATAGAAAAGGGGAACAACTGACAGTTGGTGTAATTCTGTACTTTACAAACGAAAAATTTTGTCATGGAAAAGTACAAACATTTGCCCAAAAGGTGTTTTGCATTAATCAATGTGGTATGAAACCTCCACAAATTCAAAGAATTGCATGTGAAGCAAAATTGAATATTGAAAGTTAAAGTATTTGATTAGCGTATTCATTTCATTAATGAATTGGGAGTTGTCTGGAGAGTGGCTATTATAATTACGAGTGCTCATTCACCCCCATGGCTCATTCACCCCCATGGGTTAGTTTATAGGGATAGTGAGATCGCGTGCCCTTTCTATGCTACTCATCGCGCACTACTCATTGCGCATGCGCAGTCGACCCATTCTACTGTCATGACTGTAGGGTGCAAGCCTGGCCCATGGAATCTTGGGTAGCGAAAACCCCAGGCCTCTCGCCCCACCCTATTTCGCCCCACACCTATAGGGATAGGGAGATCTCATGCCCTTTCTATACTACTCATCGCGCACTACTCATCGTGCATGCGCAGTCGACCCATTCTACTGTAGGGTGTAAGCCTGGCCCATGGAATCTCAGGTAGCGAAAACCCCAGGTCTCTCGCCCCACCCTATCCCGCGCCACACCTATGCGACCCGGTGTGCAGTGTGTAAAGCAGAGGAGGAGTAGAAGTCATACACGCCACAGATTATACTAGGGAGATTATTACAACACATCTCAAAATTGTGCAACAGACATCAGGGAAAGTGGGTCAGAGGTTGTTACCTGGTACATGTACATGAGAAAGTGGTGGACAGTCCGTGTTTGTTCTGACATTAATGTAGTCGGAGTGCCAGAGATCAAAGGCATTTTCTCTCAACTGAGCTAAATGTTTATTTCTCCTGTTCCAATTTACATTGTCAGATCCTATAGAAGTGTGACTATAAAATTTTGATCGTCACAACGTGGAGAAATTGTGGATGCATCTGTCTATGAAAATTTGATGTATCCTCTGTAGGAGTGAATACTTTGAGTAGTCCAGTTGATCATATCAGTGAAAAATAGTAAAATTGTGTCCTTGTTGCATCTCTGTTGAAGATGTTTTGGTAAACAACATAAGGTTGCAAATACGTACTTGCTATTATCT
The DNA here is from genome assembly GCA_036873755.1 of Hanleya hanleyi. Taxonomy (NCBI): domain Eukaryota; kingdom Metazoa; phylum Mollusca; class Polyplacophora; order Lepidopleurida; family Hanleyidae; genus Hanleya; species Hanleya hanleyi. The sequence goes on from JAVTVY010033569.1 coordinate 3,616, forward strand.
GGTTGAACAGTTTTACTATTTTTCATTATAAACCTGTATCTTTTTATTCAGAACCTCTGCCTGTGTTAGATCTGAAGGCATCAATCACATTTGGTGATATAGTCGCCACATGGCTCCCACCTGATAGCAGCCTCCAAGACAGCTACCTGGTAAAGTACCGATCTGTACTACGGGAGCCCGCCACAGCTTGGGGAAATCAGACCACTCCTCATCATGATGGTCAAAATACCTACTTAATTCAAGACCCATTCCCAGGAGAGAAGTATGAAATCCAAGTTTATTCAAGCTCAGGAGGACAAATGAGTGATCTGCAGTCAACAGAAATTATAACCCGTAAGTCATGGTTGCTATGGTCACCGAATATCCTGAATAGGCCCCTACTTAAGAACAAATGTTGGAATCATGAAAAGTCAAGAATTTTATATACATTTTTTCAGAAGTCTTGAGGAATTTCCTTCCCCTAAATTCTCAAACCATGTTATTTATTCATATAGATAAACCATCAGTTGAAAAAGGCATAAATGGGTATTTGTTTCCTTTCTAAATTTTCATCACAGATACATTATTGGTTATTGATCATGACCTATTTTTTGAGGTCAAATTATAAAGTACAAAAGTGCTCAAACATGTTAGCATGATACCTTCTGAAAGATTTTACATGTAGCTAGCCTGTACTTAATTATGCCCCCCCTCTAATTAGAGGGGGGGCATATAGCGATCGCTTTGTCCGTCCGTCTGTCTGTCCGAGTTTCTTGTCCGCGCGATATCTCGGTTAATATTTGATGGACAGGATTGAAACTTGCATGGAATGTGGACAGTACCTCATAGTTGTGCAGCGTAGAGTTTTTTTCGATTTCCGGTATAATTTTCAAGAGTTATGGCCCTTTTTCTGAAATCTCTGTGAATGGGACTTGTCCGGGCTGGATCTTGGTTAATATTGTATGGACAAGTATTAAATTTGCATGATATGTGGTCAGTGCCCCACAGTTGTGCAGCGTAAAGTTTCTCCCCGTTTCGCTTATATTTTCAAGAGTTATGGCCCTTTGTTCCTGAAATCTCTGTGAATTGGGACTTGTCCGGGCTGGATCTCGGTTAATATTGTAGGGACAATTAAGTGTAGCTTGCAGTGATATGTGGTGGTCCTCCAGTAGCTAGAGAGGTAATGGCCCTCTCTAATTTCATACGATAGACTGCCCTTGTTCTGCTAATTACAATTTTCTCTATCTTCTTAATAGCTTATATCTATAATGCCATCCTATTCAGCATTATATCAACGCTGCAAACGGCAGAAAGTACGCATACAAACAGTGCTGGCTTCGGGCTTGGCACGCTGGATCGGGATCATGGAGTAAAGCTTGTCCTTGCCTCAGTTATGCCCTTGGGTGTGCCTAAAAAATCGGGACTCATTTACGGAAGAAAATCTTGACAAAAAAACGGTTAGGTTAACACCCCCTTTTTTTGCCTTTTAAGTTGAGACCTAGGACTGTGGAACTGGGAAAGTAAGAAGCTTTAATTGAAATCGCCTACAGATTTTCTGGAAATCTTTGGGAGCTGACTGACCATTTTTCGACATATTTAAGGGGTTTTCTAGGAAAAATGAAGCAAGCATGGAGGAGAATGTTCGAGTTAAATTTTTCTATAACATAGCAGTGTTATATCTTAAAATAATAGTTTCATCATGCTCTTCAGAAAATATATACATATAAGTGATTTGGGTTGAAGGTTTTGCGACAACTGGTGGCCGAAAAACGGACCCATAGTCTATTCCATGCCGAATAAAAGAATCTCCGGAGTGCACCCTGTGGTCAGTGCCCTGTAGTTGTGCAGCATGAAGTTTCTTGCTTTTCGCGTATATTTTCAAGAGTTATGGCCCTTTTTTCTTCAAATCTTTGTGAATTGGGACTTGTCCGGGCTGGATCTCGGTTAATATTGTATGGACAATTATGAAATTTTCAGGATATGTGGTCAGTGCTCTGTAGTTGTGCAGTGTGAAGTTTCTCCGCCTTTCGCATATATTTTCAAGAGTTATGGCCCTTTTTGTCCCCCGCTACTTAGTGGGGGGGGACTAATAGAAACACCGGTGTCCGTAATTCTGTAAGATTTTCTTGTCCGGACAATAACTCGTGAATGATTCAACCGATCAACTTCAAACTTGGGGTGTGCCTTGACATCGGCGAGAGGACGGTTGGGATTGTTTTTCAGCAATGTGCGTAATCCAATAGGGCCGCTGTCAGCCATTTTGGATTATAAGCAGTTCGATCTTAGATTTTCTTGTCCGGACAATAACTCGTGAACGATTTAACCGATCAACTTCAAACTTGGGGTGTGCCTTGACATTGGTGAGAGGGCGGTTGGGATTGTTTTTCAGCAATGTGCGTAATCAAATATGGCCGCCGTCAGCCATTTTGGATTATATGCAGTTGGATCTTAGATTTTGTTGTCCGGACAATAACTCGTGAACGATTTAACCGATCAACTTCAAACTTGGGGTATGCCTTGACATTGGTGAGAGGACGGTTGGGATTGTTTTTCAGCAATGTGCGTAATCTAATATGGCCGCCGTCAGCCATATTGGATTATAAGCAATTGGATCTTAGATTTTCTTGTCCGGACAATAACTCGTGAACGATTTAACCGATCAACTTCAAACTTTGGGTGTGCCTTGACATTGGTGAGAGGACGGTTGGGATTGTTTTTCAGCAATGTGCGTAATCTAATATGGCCGCCGTCAGCCATATTGGATTATAAGCAGTTGGATCTCATCCGGACAATAACTCGAGAACGATTCAACCGATCTACTTCAGATGTGGGGAGTGCCTTGACATTGTTGAGAGGAGGATTAGGATTATTTTTCAAGGACGTGCTTGATCCAATATGGCCACCATCAGCCATACTGGATTTCATTGGATTTTAAGCAGTTTGATCTTGTCCGGACAATAACTGGAGTACGATTCAACTGATCTACTTCAAACTTGGGGAGTGCCTTGACATCGGTGAGAGGACGGTTGGGATTTTTTTTCAGCAATGTGCATAATCCAATATGGCTGCCGTCAGCCATATTGGATTATAAGCAGTTGGATCTTAGATTTTCTTGTCCTGACAATAACTCGTGAACGATTTAATCGATCAACTTCAAATTTGGGGTGTGCCTTGACATTGGTGAGAGGACGGTTGGGATTGTTTTTCAGCAATGTGCGTAATCTAATATGGCCGCCGTCAGCCATATTGGATTATAAGCAGTTGGATCTTGTCTGGACAATAACTCGAGAACGATTCAACCGATCTACTTCATACCTGGGGAGTGCCTTGACATTGTTGAGAGTAGAGACCCCAACATTTTTTTCATCTTATTTATTTTGGCCTAGTTTAGATTTGATTTCATAGGAGGCATTTTTTAAAGTTCAACGCTTTTTAAATTTTCGAAAACGAATCAGAACTTGATTTTATGCAGATTTTTCAAGTTATTTTATTTCATTGGTTTATCGGAAATCAGTCTATGTTAAAACAATGGGAGATTAATGGGTAAAATTGTACACAATTATGAGTAAATTTCTACAAAAACTTTTTCCTTTCTTTTAATTTCAGGACAATTTTAATAAAATTTGGTAGTCAGGGGTTTTTGAACATGCCAGTTCTGTTGGTGGGCATTTTGTTGACGCCGCGGCAATATTTAGCTGCCTAATTTGCATAAATTTGCATAATGGAACAGCATTTTACTATAGTACCAGGGTACCTGCATTGAAACAGGTATCAAATGTCACCAAAATTCCTAAATGTGAACTTATTAATTTTATTGAGAAAAAGATTGAGCCCATGGACAACCTGAACATTGCCACACCACATAATTATCTCTGCCCACTGACATCCATTAATGAGTAGTTAATTTCCATAAATGTCTTACTTAGTATGGAACAACATTTAATTTGATGATGTATATTCTAATTTTCTAATAAGAAATCAATTAATTGATAATTTTTTTAAATCAAATCAGTTGAAGAGCCCACATTTCCTTTTGTTCATTTTGTAGTAAAGTAGATGAAGCACCATTGTCAGCCAGAAGGAAAAACATTTGAGTGAATGGAGTTAAAAAATGTTTGTTGTTGTTGCAAAATAAAGTAACACAGACTGATAAAACTTACTTCATCACGACTATTTTATACGCTATTAATTTTTTTTAATCATAAAACATTTTAGGAAATACATGTGTATTATTCTGGCGAAATAAATTAAACATTTCAACTGCTTTGTTTCAAAACGCAAGTTTAGTCCATGCTTCAAGTTCAATTCAAGGGAGATTACTACTAACATGAGTGAAGCTGTTTTCTCAATACCCGCGAAAACGTCAACCGCATGCTGTACCAGCTGGACGTGGTAAGGAGAATTCCATGGTAAACCACCAAACGACTTGCGAGATATTTACTGTCTCAGACGTCATGTAAATTGACATTGTAATACATTCTGAGATATCACATATTGATTTATAAATTTAACAGTAACAATAGCGCAAAATTTATAGCAAAATAGATCGTTTTTCGCCAGCATTCAACCTCAACAAACGCTATCAAACGGGCGCCGCCATTTTAGACGGGAGACGCCATCTGGTGTCATGACCTCGTTACCCCTGGTTACGTGGAACAACAAGACGTCTTGCTCTTCGCCGGACGTACAAGTCTAAATAAATTCTGGATGACGACATGAGCCAGTGCAATTTCTATTCATTTATCAGTCAGAACAATGACACGAACATTTAAATAACGGACTGGCACTGTTAACTCGATCATTCTCGTCGGAGACAGCATTCGCGGTCACACAAAAGGGCCGCAAAACGGGCTATGAAAAAACTGAAGCACGTTTTGATAAAGTTAATACTCTTGCGATATTCTGTGAGAAATTATGAGAATTTTAAGACCAAATTGAAAGGAAAAAACCCACTGGCTCATATCGTAAGAGATCATGCAAGTTGAGGACTTTTAAAAATGCGTCGCCATTTTCCACGGCGACCAGACGCGTGTGCAAAATTAAGTGAACTTCAGAACTGCTCTCTGCCGATGACGAACATTTTACGGACTAATTCAAATACCATCGACAACAAAACATTATATTTATTTAATCCAAGTAATTTCCACAGTTAATTAAGGCAGAAATTCATGTTTTATGACCTTTTCCAACACCATATAATTTGTGTTTACACACGCAATTCGCATGGCAGCTCATACGGCCGTTGGGGTCTCTATTGAGAGGAGGATTAGGATTGTTTTTCAAGGACGTGCTTAATCCAATATGGCCACCATCGGCCATACTGGATTTCATTGGATTTTAAGCAGTTTGATCTTGTCCGACAATAGCTGGAGTACGATTCAACTGATCTACTTCAAACTTGGGGAGTCCGTCCCTTGACCTTAGTGAGAGGACAGTCATGTATTATGTTTTATGAATGTGCATAATCCAATATGGGTGCCATCCGCTGTATTAGATTATGTTAAGCTCATCAGCGATATCTCCATTTTCAAATCTCACTCTTATCAATGATATGAGATATCATCGACAAAAAAAAATCGACCATAGAGGTCCATGGCCCCCGCAGCAGCAGCGCCAGTTATGGTGGGTGTAATCCAACCACCATAACTGGCGCTGCTGCTACGGGGGCCATGGACCTCTATGGTCGATTTTTTTCTTCAAATCTTGTGAATCTCGATTAATATTGTATGGACAAAATTTTCAAGAGTTATGGCCCTTTTTCTGAAATCTCTGTGAATGGGACTTGTCCGGGCTGGATCTTGGTTAATATTGTATGGACAAGTATGAAATTTGCATGATATGTGGTCAGTGCCCTACAGTTGTGCAGCGTAAAGTTTCTCCCCATTTCGCTTATATTTTCAAGAGTTATGGCCCTTTGTTCCTGAAATCTCTGTGAATTGGGACTTGTCTAGGCTGGATCTCGGTTAATATTGTAGGGACAATTATGAAATTTGCAGCATATGTGGTCAGTGCCCTGTAGTTGTGCAGCATGAAGTTTCCCTGCTTTTCGCGTATATTTTCAAGAGTTATGGCCCTTTTTTTCTTCAAATCTTTGTGAATTGGGACTTGTCCAGGCTGAATCTCGGTTAATATTGTATGGACAATTAACAAATTTGCAGGATATGTGGTCAGTACCCTGTAGTTGTGCAGCGTGAAGTTTCTCCGCGTTTCGCTTATATTTTCAAGAGTTATGGCCCTTTTTTCTTGAAATCTTTGTGAATTGGGACTTGTCCAGGCTGGATCTGGGTTAATATTGCATAGACAAGTATGAAATTTGCATGATATGTGATCAATGCCCCATAGTTGTGCAGTATGAAGTTTCTCTGCTTTCGGTTATATTTTCAAGAGTTATGATCCTTTGTTTATCAAACCTAAGTGAATGGGATATGTTTATTTGTCCAGGCTGGATCTCAGTCCATAAACGATTTGGACCGGGAAAATGGCTATATATATGTCATTCTACATTCCAAAGCAGACAACATAGGTCCTGAAGTATGAAATTGCCCCAAAAAGAGTTAATTGGGTGCAAAATTCAAAGTTTACTGATCACTTCATAATTTCACCACAATATACTCCCAAGGAATGTAGGTCTCATTTTGGGATTGGACGAAAACCCTGGCGACCATCTTGCATCAAAACATTGTATTATCACTTGTTGGGCGATACTTTGAATATGTATTATGCGAGGCATGGCAAAAAAATTGACTGAAATAGAATTTCCATAATCATGAAGGCCTCCACCAACCAATACAGAACAGAACAATGGCGGGGCAGTGTCGGATTAAAGCGGAAGGGGGGGCATACAATTGAGCAATCTCTGATTGCTTCCTTCCTGTGTTTTTTTTCAAGTCAGGAGAAAAAAAAACACGCACAAGTTACGGAAGTTATGTCGCACACACTGGATGGTGACGCCATGCTTGGAAAACCCCTTTCATTTGGCGCATTTCATGAGGCTATCTATATATTTTTACAATCCTTGATGCTTTGGTGATTCGTATAAATAAAATCTGATGATGGAAACCGTTCTTGAACTTGTATGTTGTCTAGACAGGAGAAAACAAAAACACACCACAAGACGCCTGCAGCCATTTTTGGAGTTTCCCCACTGAATTGTCACATGACATGACGTAATTTTGAGATTCCCAATGTAATAAACTCTAAATCGAGGCTGAAAAGAATGTAGCCAGTGATTAATATATCACGGAAGCGTTAATTGGTCAATTTTCGATACCGAGGCCGAAACAACCAATCACAGGTGTGTTTAGATAAGGCTGTCAAGAAGCCGCTGACAGCGGCTTTCCGGCATAAGTTAAAGAAACGTGAGCCGCTCACAGCGGCTTGCCGTAGGCAATGAGTTAATGATGAATATCTCTGATACCATTTCAGTGTTCTATACGAAACTTGGTATATAGCATCGATGTATGAAGAGGCTTGCATGAATGAATAACCACATCAATTCCTCTGAGTGGCGGGAAGGATAGGCGGCCATCTTTAATTTATGCAAAACCATTAATGATCTCTATCTCTGATACCGTTCAAATGTTCGATGTAAAATTTGGTATACATCATCGATACATCAAGAGACTTACGTAATGAATACCGGTTTCCCTGTTTAGACGGAAACCTTAGGGGCCATTTCTAATTGCAAAATTTTTATAATCTGTATATTTGTCGGTGTTCCTGATATCTTGGTTCAAATTGAATACATTATGAATGGCTGGCGCCCAGAGCCGAGGGGTTTTCAGATGCGCAGCTTAGTATTATGACTTAGTTACTGCTGTTAAGTTTCAAATAAAGTATAATACCCTGTGAAATATTGCAGATTTTTCATTAAATAATCTTTGGAAATGTCCATAACATTATCACAATGAAACTCCTCCATTTTGACTATTGTTGCTGCTCTGTTTCGATCTGATTATTCTAATATACAGCTATCTTTTATAACATATACAGTACCCACGGATGATAAGAAATTTTCCCTTGTGAGAAAAGAGTGATTGGCTCATCACACTGGTTAAATCTAGTCCATGATGGAATCACAAAATTTTGTGACAAGTCACAAGTGCGAATTTTAAATCTTCTCAGTAAAAGAGCTTCTTTTTCTCCAAAATGTTATTCATAGGATGACTTTTTCACTTTTAATTATAAAATTAAGACTCGGAACAGTTATTTCGTCCAATGTATACAGTTCCTGTCAAATGCATAGTTTTGCTACAGATGTTTTTAAATGGTATATGCCTTCAGTAAAATGCAAACTTTTCTTCTTTGAGAATTTGAAATTTCTCAAGTTGATCAGGTTTATAAATTGTTGTAAAAAAAATCATGCTTAAAACACATCTTTTGAATTATTGGCATTATTCCCACAGATTACAGGAAGCGAATAGAAAAAAACAGCATGCTAATATATGGCCTAAGAAAAATTGCCATGTGAATTTTCTGCGTAAAGAAACGCTTCAACACTTTAATGCGGGTGTCAAATGCATCAATGCATCGACAACGGGCGTCAAAAACGCTTTAAACTTTGTGTGGGCATAATCTCGTTAAAATGCATTTACTTCAAACACACACAACACACACACAAGGGGAAGTTCTTTGGGGTTATGATTAGGGTACCCACTTATTTACCCTAGTGGGAATGCCAGGCCCTAAGGCTCTCATTTTATGAAACTCTCATGTGTCTCAACCCTGTCGTTCTCCATATCATGCTTCACACCTGGTAAGCATGCATCTGGCTGTTGGCCCATTCTACTCGAGTGCATGGATCTCAAACTGTGAACATCAGCTGCAGTCATATTTGAATTGTGAACACAATATCTAGCAAATTAGCCTGAAACCTGATGGCGTAGACCCCCAGCATCCATGACAATTAAATCCCACTTCTATCCCTTGATGCAATGCAGGCCCCCAACATCCATGACAATTAAATGGTTCGTTATGCAATTCAATTAGCTTGTCACCTCTCTTATGTAATGTAACATCAACTTAATTGCCAGCACGAGGTCCCTGGACTGAAACAGTCGGAAGAGCAAGCTTTAATTTGGCGTATCAGGTTACATATAGGACTTGACACCTTGCGGCTCATGTACTGTGCGCTGACAATTTAATTAGTTTTGTGTTACATAAGCGATGCTGCCGTAGATTTCTGGATAAGTGATCACTTGTCATGCAGATGAATGAATGCACAATTTATCACGTTCAGTTGATCTCCTATATCTTTGGCAAAATCCTGCCTTATAATGGGGGGAGTGAGTGAGTGAACATGACTTAACGTCGCTTTCAACTATGTTTCAGTCATAGCACGACGTTGGGTCCTATTCCTTTTCACACCCGGGAACCACACGGGTGGGGTCCTATTCATTTTCACACCCGGGAACTCCACAGGTGCCTCATTTAGTCGCCTCTTATAACAAGCTCTCTGAGGAGCTGAAACCTATTCTTACCATGACCTGCGATGTGCACAATGACATCGCAGGTCAATCCCCGGAAGCCCCACGGGGCTTGGCGGGGGTATCTATAGGTACCAGGTATATGTATAGTTCACTCAGAACTGACGTAGACCTAATTTCGAAGACTACAATGATCAAAATGTGAAGATCTTTACTATATGCATATAATTGGACGAAACATTCAGATGTACTCTTGAAGTTTACACAATGCTGCTTCATATCGTCCTTTATTCCAGGTTCACCAGAGAGCCTTGTCAAGAGAGTTTCTTTATTGAAAGCAGTTTGTGCTTTCAGACACAGTGCTTGGCAGGGAACCTGCTAGCTGCTCAGCTTGTCTCAACAGCAATTCACTGTGTTCAGAAATCTTTTGGCTACATGTATCTGGCCTCACGGGGATCCAGGGAATTGACCTGGTGTGTTGTTGTGCACACCCCACCAGGTCATGGTAAGAATAGGCCTCCGCTCCTCAGATAGCTTCTTGAAAGCGGCAACTGGGTGCGAAAAGGAATAGGACCTGTGGGATTCCCGAGTTTGAAGAGGAATACCATATTTCTTCTAATTTTTCGAACATTTCTAGACTCAAAAGCAGAATAAAACCATCCATGTCAACTGGTCAATTCCACGTCACTCGCGTTACATTTTTGCACCATTTTGGTTATATTATACCCCACCTACCTCCAACAAAGAAAGTATACATGCACACATAATGCATAAAGACAACCTAGGCCCCAAAGTATTCATACAAATTTAAAGTGCTGTAATTGCATTTAAAACTTTTATTTAATTCCAATTTGCGTACTCGTCACTCGCGTTACAGCAAAAAGGACATGGAAATTTTAGCCATAACTTCATTCTTGAATTAAGCTCAAGCCTTTACACACAGATGACAATTTAGTGGATCTGTTAATACCCTGTAGACCTCTTGAAATAACAATGCAATTAGGAATCCACTAAGTTGTTCCAATGTGTAACAGCTTGCTCGAATAACTTCAATGTCTCGTCACTCGCGTTACGTCACAGTTGAGGATACCAAAGTTTGAATCTTAGTGAACATTAAACACCACAAAACCATAAAATTATGTTGTGCCATAAAAACAGATCTCAGATACAGTATAACTGAACAGAACTTTGTACACTTTATGTTCATCTCAGAAAAGGACATACATTTAAGCTGCTTAAGGAAGTTCTGGAAATGTGAAAGACGAGCAACTGTTTGAAAGAACTGGACCATCTAACTTTCTAACAATTTGTTCCCAGTGGTAATAAAAAGAATCACAGGGTGTAGGCAACTTCCAGGTATTGCCGGCTCCTGTACGGATCATCACGGATATGAAATACTCGTTCTCGACGATACTGAGTATTTCACCAGGGTACACATCTTGGTCATACTTCACCAGACACCAATCCTTCACATGGAGAGTACCAATATCCGAGTCATTTAACAACACCTGTGACGTCATAGTATCGTCCCAACTGCAGATTATTTTTCAAGAATCGTCTCCCAGCCTGAGCCACTATATTATTTTCACACATGCATAGTCCCTTTAGTCAATTAGTGCAGTGAAGAGACTCACTTGATGTTGCTTCCAGTGAGCATTTTGAATTGTTAATAGTGAGGGTGTAAAACAAATTGTTTTAAGTGAGACATTGTAGATCACAACACTGCTAACATTTGAACATGAGACGCCACATTCCAAGACCTAAATGAACGGTCAGAGCATCAAACTCGAATTCCAGATGAGTCTGGACTGAAAAAGACCTCCCATGATGAATTTCGTTTGATAAATAATTAAAAGTAATTCCAAAATGTAATTTTGAAATCGAAAATATAAACCAGAGAATTATGTCAAATAAATAAAACATTTTATTTTTTTCAAAAATAAATTAAAAGTAATTCCAAAATGTAATTTTGAAATCGAAAATATAAACCAGAGAATTATGTCAAATAAATAAAACATTTTATTTTTTTCAAAAATAAATTAAGGTACATGTTGTAATTTTAACAGAAAATTTAAACTATGAGAATAGAGTAC